>JAVKLF010000011.1:8770557-8783301 GCA_034783495.1 Millerichthys robustus | reverse complement strand
GTGTGTGTGTGTGTGTGTGTGTGTGTGTGTGTGTGTGTGTGTGTGTGTGTGTGTGTGTGTGTGTGTGTGTGTTTGCTACTTGCTATAAAACAAAGTAGTTAGGATTAAAGCTTCTGGTGAATCAGAGAGTGGCGTCAGTTTGAAGGCACTTATCTGACTGAGTGAGGTGTGTCATGTTAGATTAATTTATCACTAACAGCAAAAGAAGCAGCTTGGGCTGCCTCCTGTCGCTGCAAACAGAGTTATTGGGCCCTAAATGTAGAGCTAAGATCTGTAGACTGCTTAAGGCTCAATAACCAGCGTAACAGATCCAACAACATTAATATTTCAATGGATCCAAGAGAGCTGGGCTGAGATATCCAGTCTGGCTGTCCTGATACAGTGACGTACCGTCGTAGCATCAAATGTCAAACAGCAGTTCACTCAGATGGGACGCATTTTTGAAACCATTCTGTTAGAACCTCAAAAATATGTAGTTCCTTTTAATTTCAGCTGATTATATTATCTGTACTAATAAGATTGTACAGCAAAAAAGATGCAATGGATTTCATTCTGATGCTTGACAGGAGGAGAGTCATTGTCCAAGTAACTTTGTTTCCCTCAGACTGCAGCAATAGCTGTTGACAAAAAAAAAAAAACTGCGTGACTGGAGCTGCATTTTGCCCGGTCTATTTTCAGTGTTGTCACAGCAGGGCACCGTGGCGACCGTGATGTCAGGCCCCTCTGATTGGCTGCCTCATCCATGGCACTGTGCCAAGTTGGTGTTAAGGTTTGTCTTTTCTCAGAATGTGTCGGTCGCAGAGGGCCGGAGGCTGGAGTAGGGAGGGAGGGGGGTGTTGGGTGCAGGCAGCATTTCCCAAACGAACACATTGACCCAGTTACCCACTAACTGAGTTACATCATGCATACTCCAAAAGCACCCCTGGTAGGCACTAGTGTCCCACCCCCACACTCCCCCCTGCAAGGTGGCGAGATTATGTCACAGGTACTCCAGTTATATAACTGTTCTCTCTGAGTCCAGTGGGTCAGTAAATAGGCAGCTCATCCTCCTCTCATTCTTGTCTGAGTGGTTTTTGCAGAATTAAAGTTGTTGGTTTTTTTTTTTTACATTTTGGAGAAACAGAATCTCAGGTGTAAAAAGATTCTATCTGCAAAGGTGGAAATCAAATCTCTTCTTAACACCGGCAGCATTGCAGAACCTGAACTCAATCACCTGCTCCAAATGGCAGCTACCAGCAGTTCAGCCAGAACTAGATAACATTCCTGGAGTGTGCACAGGCCTAGGCATAAAGCGTAACACCTGAAACCTATGTGCTGGAGTAAATATCTCAGCAGGGTGAGATGGAAAAATACAGTTCCCATGGATGATTCAGAGATCACCTTGAGGTTAGCTTTGCTCTGGCTGCATAGCGAGAACCAGAACAGGAAATATCTTTTACACAGTCTGGAACAAAAACAAGGTACTCCCCAAACCTGCATAAGAAAATAACTCTGGAAAACAAAGTAGATCCCAGCTCAGGAGGCTTGGAACTGTCTCATTTTGGTGCTAGGTTAGCAGCACAGCCAGCCTGGCAGCATAAAATGAAAGACACATTGCTGACTTCATTGACAAAGGAGCACAACCCTATAATTTGGTTTCATGTTTACAAGACTATGACCTGTCACCAGTCAGGAACCAGCAGACAGACCATTCATGGGGTTTTAAATAATACCAAACAATTGTTAACTCCACCAAAGCAGACAGGGTTAACCTAACCACACCTCCCCCTCTGCACGCAACATCATGTGCCAAGGCCTTATAAACATTAACATGTGTGTGCTTGACAAAAGATACATATATATTAGAGTTTCTGCAGCCCCTTGTTTCATTGTTCGCAAACAGTATGTATATATTCATGCTTTGCCTGTGCAAAAATAACAACAAAGGAGTGCAAAACTCTGTAGTCTGTAAGAAAAGCATTGCTTGATTTGAAACACATCTGTGATCAGAGCAACTGTTTATGTGGTTGCTTGTCTATGAAAAATAACTCAGTGGGAGAGGAAAAACACTACTGAGAAAATAACTTGGAAACAATGTGTTTTTGTCAATGTTTCGTTCCAAGGAACAAACTGCAGGAGTAACACAAGGCCTGACGATTGGATCAGGTGCTGTCAATAATAATAATAATGATCGATTTTACAGAACAGCTCAAGAAACATTGATATGTAATGTGTTGGGTTTTTTTTTGTTTTCCTGCAGGGAAACTTTGCTTGTGCCTCCCCTTGTTGGCATTTACCCATCAGGTTGTGAACAATAACAGCAGGAGAGGCGTCCTTTGTGATGCATTTCAATTCAGAGAGGCTGCACATACTAACCGTAACTCTCCCTTTGGTCAACGCGCACAGCTATTGACATTCATCCAGAGATGTACAGTGAAGTTAAATGTGACTATCTGATTCCTGCACTCATTTTGCACTTACATTCATTTAACTGTTTCAGGGGAAGGACAGGCAGACACTGACCAGCTCATCACATTTACCTCATTCAGTCAGAAACTCCGTCAGCTTTAAATGCACATTTAGTCACTCAGTCATTACAAAGTGTTTACAGTTGAGAAGCTGGTGGGAGTAGGGATGCCCCATCATCTGTGGTTCTCCCACAGTCTAATCCCACCTTCATTACACTGACATGTCTGATATCAACATCCTTTGCTGGCACCAAACAAAGAGCTGCGAGATGCTGAGAGGCCTAAAAAAATTACTGGAAAAATGCCAGCTTTCTTGACAAGCAGAATATAATTAATTTGTATTTTTTTTAGGGAAAATAGCTGACCTCTGTTTCCTCAACATCTCACCAAAAACATTTTTAATTTTGCCCCAAATGCCACACCCCAGAGTGTTGTGCTTCTTCCCGGTTTGATTTATCACTCAAAGCAGAGGGACACACCTTGCATACCGGAGTAAATACAGACACAACAGCCAGAGACAAAACACTCCCTCTGACTTTGGCTGTGGAGAAATTTCGACCACGTAGCTTGACCTGAACATAAAACACTAAAGACGGTCAGTCCAAGTCTCAGATTTGGACCCTGTGATGGCAGGACCTGAGCCGAGAGGGTTCTGCTGCTGAGGTTAAAGCCCCTCGCATGTTAATCAGATCAGCTGCAAATGCAGCTGAACGAATGACCTACATCAGTGGATGGCACTGACAGTGAATATCCTGGTATCTAACCCCACCCCCATCCTGTCTCACCCTACTGTACATTATGTCTCTGTGTTGCAGAGCACATGGAAGATAAAGCAGGCAGGTTTTGAACAGTGGATGTGAAAAGAAAAATGCAAAGTGTTCCACAGGCCTGTATCCAGCTCTTCCTGTCCCTTGTAATCAACACTGCACCGCAAGATGTGGCCAGAGCTCGGTCTTGCTGCACAACACGCTTCAGGACCTACTTTGCTTTGCAGGCAGGAAAGGGCGTGGGAGGGGCTAGGGAGGAAGTAGACAGAGCAGCTTTTATAGAGCTAACTAAAGAATACATGAGCCCATTGGGCCATAGAAAAACATCTCAGCCTGTGCACTGTCTGACGGAGGCCATTTAGAGTTATAATTGTCTGCTGTGCGTGCTTGAATGCTAAATGAATGACAGTCAGATTGGGATTATATTCCAACATCAATGAAAAACTGCCCTGCTATCAGAACGTGAACGGATAACATATGGGCTACATGTGCACACGTCTTGAGGATAGCTTCCACAGGGTAGAAACACTGCACCAGAGGATTATTGGGCAAGATGGTGACTCCACTCTGGCTTTATTTTCATCACAGGGATCAAGTAGATTGAACTAATACCATGTGTCTATTGGACACACAGTGTACTGCTGTACACGGCTGTCGTGAACCAACCAGATGACCCGTACTGTTATTTTATAGTTGGGAAGAACACAGTTACATGCATCTGTAAATGGATAACAAGACTCTTAAGCTATGAAGCAGCATTGTAGATTCAACTGATGTGAGCTACCATACAGTGTGACATTCTAAGACACAAATATAGTACAAATAAACAATATAAAGGACTCTGCTATAAAACATTAATTTGTGTTGAACTAATGTTATTTATCATGTTAAAATGCTCATGAAGTAAAGTGTAGTCCTTACAGTCTAACATCACTCTTTGGCTGTGAATCAGTATTATGTATCAAACGGATGCTAGCCATGATAATTCTAATATGCTAATGGAGCAACGAGTTCAATCTCATTGCATGTTCAAATGATAATTAGTATAAGCATTGTAAAAGACAGCCAAGCGTGCTACATTTCTGAATGTGCTTGAATACATAGCCAGCTGTTTCACTCCAAATCGTGGACTAATGAGAGGCAGCGATGGAAATCCTGGGCCTGATGGCAGGTGGACAAGCTGAACTCTTCTACCTCAATGTGCTTTTTTACCCGTTGCTAAGCCAAGGTTAGGAAAACCCCATCCCCACCCTGCTACCTCATCATTCCCTTTAGCCGCACAGGAACACTGAGCACTCTGTGTTTCAGTGCAGCCAAATATAAAACCACTGGCAGGGACGAAGCATGTATAATGAGAGACTCCTGCTGCATTTTCCATGTGGAGTTGGGGATCATTTAGAATTTTTAAATGTCATTAACCGCAAGTATTTTGACTGAAAATAGGTAGCACACGTGAACAACTGGGATTTCATGGACGTGACAGCTCTGAACAGGAAGGGTTACACCCATCGATTGGAGGTACCATAACAGAACACAAAGATGTTTCAAGCAAATCATGAGCCCAATTGTAAAACTTGTCATTAGACATATTGTTGTTAGGAAAAATTACCCTACCCCTACCTGTGTAAGCAACAGAGCTCAGGTAGGTATTGTACTCTGATGGCCTTTCAAAAGACCTAGCTGGGGATGGGGGGGGGGGGGGGGGGGGGGGGGGGGTCACAGAGTCAGACCAGGAGATAGAAGTAAGACATGACCAAAGTAATAAAGCTTCATTTCATGCACCCCCATAATCTTAAGACACCTCCACAACAAGTGGGTGTACGTAATTCATAAAAACAAAAAGTCAATAGAAGAATTACTTAAACATGGCTAAAAATAATCATGCAGTTTTTCAAATGTGCCATTAACTGTACATCATATTAACATCTTCCCATTTTTCCTCAGATGAAGCCAAAACAAAAAAGCTCCACCTCCTACTCCAGGACACCAGACACAAGCTGTCTGGTAACCTTAGACCTCTTAACTGCTGAGGATCCATCAGCATCAAACCCAATGCAGTATAATGAGTGATTTAAATTCAGTGTGCACCCCTGTATGTTACACCCCTGATGCCCCCATTGAACTCTGCTAGAAAAAGTATGTGAGCCTCCACAGAGGAGGGGCAAAAAAGTCTTATTTTTTTCACTTGCAAATATATAATTCTTGAACTCCCATTTATAATTGACACTTCCTTTAGACGGTTGATAAGAAAATCCACATATTTTGGGTTGTTCTCCATTTAGATGTTAAACACAAATGAAAAACGGTTTCACAGAAGTGAAGGAAGAACATCCTGTTCCTAGCTCTTTGTTTGTTGTCTATACTGTTTGCACTTCAATTGGAAAGCAGTGTTTGGCTGGACCTGGACTGGGCTGGGATCTATTCTCTCTTGATTCTGCTAGTTGAGGCTGAGGCAGCAGGAGGGGGTTAGTGGGAAGCACGCACTGCTAGAGTCTGAATCCATGAAAACACTGCAAGATTGGCTGAGGCAGCCCAGCTGAACTCAGCTGACCCACATTCTGGGCCTGCTCATTATTATCATCAGAATTTATGGGACGCGGCCCAATCCAGACAACGAAGCACATCCAAACAGAAACAAGGCAGGGGGAAAGGAAACGCTTAATAGGCATAGTGACAATGGTAGGGCTGGTGTGGAGCAATAAAAACACACACACACACACACATGCACAAGACTCACATGGTCTGGGTTGAATGTGGAGGGAGGGGTCACAACACTGAGTGGTGCTGGCAGCACCAACCGAGACAAAGCAACCTAACCGGGATCTTCAGGAACTTACTAATTAAATCAACATCCTTATGAGAAAAAAAATAGAAATTAATTATAAAACCATGAGCCAATTGGCTAAACAGGGAGGGATATTTCAGGAAAAAAATACAACACATGGAGCCTTTTGCTGTCTGCAGTAAAACACACACACAGTGATCATAATAAGCATGTTTATACTTTAGTTAAATATTCAGCAACAAGACTTTCATTTAGACATATTTAAGACGAGGTCTTTGTTTCTCTCGCTTTGTCTTACACACCACGGAGGGTCGGCTGGAACTGACAGCGGGGCACAACAAAAACACAACTTGACTGCAATCAATATCAAATGACTCAGTGGGAACTCCTCCGTCGGGCAGTGTGCTAGCATGTTTTGTACTGTGCCTTTCTTTTGTCTCTTAATGCTAATTGGTGTAGAGAGAAAACCAACAGGAGGACGGGTGGAACTTAACTACAAGAAAGAAGGAGGTGTGTGTGTGAGTGTGTGTGTGGGTGGGGGGTGGGGGTGGGGGGTATTAGGATGGAAACACATGTCAGAGATGAGCTGTGACAATGGTTTAAAGGTACGGTTTCCTGCAAATTTGGGAATTTGACTGTTTATTTGTTTATTTTTTATTATTTTGCAAACACAGTGTTTCTCGGACATAAGACTCAAATATGGGTCACCTTAATGCAAGGTGCTTCATCCCTGTGGTGGCAGGAGCTGGTGGGTTTTTTTGTCAGGATGAGTGTACAGAGAGGGATGAGGCATGAGCTGCAGTGTGTGCAGGCAGAAGAGAGAGAGAGAGAGAGAGAGAGAGAGAGAGAGAGAGAGGAGGAGACTTCTCAGTCGAGGCTCTGCTAGCTGAGTCTGTTGCTGGCCAGATCAGCTGGCAGTCTGCTGGGGGTGTGGCACATCATAACAAAGGGCTGTGGGCAGACAGGCGACTGCACAGCTCTTATCAACCCCCCAATTTGAGTCGATCTGTATCTCCTCCCTCCCTCCTCAGCAGCCTTTTTTCCACTACTCCTCCTGCGGAATGCAAAGCTCAAAAGAAAAAATAAATAAATTTTAAAAATGGGAGGATCTGGAAGGTCACGCCATATACAGTACATCTGATGGAATCTGAAAGACTTCTTCTGCAAACTTCCTGCATGCAGACTTTCTGTTTCCTCTCGTTATCAAAAGTATTATTCTTTTCTTCTTTTAAACTCGTGCTGCCTGAAACAAAGTAAAGTTTGATCTGTTGTTACAGGCTGATGGAAACTTGTGTGAATTTTGTTCTGCAGTTTCGCTTTGAACACACTGTCCAATGCGGTGGTGTGTGTGTCTTCAATGAGAGAGGAGGAGGGGGGTAAAGCTCAGTCGAGTGGGAGTGGCACTTTTTTTTCTCTTCCCAGAAATTAAAAAAGGACATTTTAAAGTTTTATGCAACTCTTAAGTCCTTAACCGCTTTTTAATAAATAAAAAAAAACTGCGCTGCTCATCTTTTTATCAGTATTATTTTTTATTCATCTAGTGTGGATCCTTGAGCCATTACCCCCTGATTTGATAGTTTTCTGGGTATTTGTTTTTCCTTCTTATATCCGTCCTGAAATCCCAACATGTCACAACAACAAAAACACTTTTTTTCTGTTTCAAACCCAAACTGACCTGTGTGCGTCCTTAGGTGGGCTTTGAGGTGGGATGATTTGCCATAAACTTTGTCACAGCCAGAGTAGTGGCATTTGTGCTTTTTCTGAGGCGACTCCTGCTCAGTTCGACCTCTGGGTCTTTTGCCTCTTTGTCTGAGCGCAGGATCGCAGACGGCTGTAGGTGTGGCAGACTTTCCATCCTCTCGGAGGGTCGGCGCGCTCTCATCCTTCAGGATCGTTTTGGCAGGCTGCTGCTGCTGCTGCTCGGTGGGGGTCTGCTGGTTAAAATCCGCCAGAATCCGCGCCACCACGAAAAGCGACGAGTTCTCCTTCACCTCCTTTATGTCCTCCGCGCTCCTGGAGGAGGAGGTGGAGGAGGACGGGATCTCCGGCTTCAGCTCCCGGTTGCCCTTAGGCGCGTGAACCACCGCACGACTGGACATTGAGACAAGGCACTCCGCTGCAAAGTGATCCATTTTGTCTTTCAAGCAGCCCCCGCTGCTTCTTAATGACATAAAAAAAAACCGGTGTGCGTGCGTGAGGTGTGTGTGTGCGTGTGTGTGATCAAAAAGTACTTGTTGTACCGTAGTTCCCTTTGTGTAGAGGTGGTGGTGGTGTAGAGGAAGAGGTCGTTCTCATCGGAGAGAACTGACTTTATGGTCAACCGGCTTTCCAATATATCATCAACATCCTGTGCGAGAAACGCCTCCAACCCAAAATAATAATAATAAAAAATACAGAAGAGGAAAAAAAAACGCAGAGAGGATCTCTCCGAGAGAGAGAGAGAAAACAAGCAAACCAAAAAAATGAAAATCTTCTGTTTTAGTGCAACGACGCCGACAGCAGGAACTCCTGAAACTTGGATGAGTTCAGTCCCATTGCGGCTTCAGACCGTCTCCAGCACAGCCCGTGCGTCTCTGGAGCGCCTGTTCCTGAGCTGTGTATCCATGTTGGGGGCGTGTCGGCCGGCGGAGCAGGCGCGCGCTCATTGGGTACATCCTGTCCCCGAGTGCGCAGCGCGAGTTTACTCGAAAGTTTCTGCTGCCTTGTCTCCAAGCTTTCAGAGGAAGCTCCCCCCACCCCCACCCATCCTTCTCAGACCCCCTGTAAGCAAAATATTCCACGAACCACTGGACGGATTTGGTCGAAACTCAAATAATCATTGTTCATAAGTTCTCAGAAAACAATCATTGGGTGTACATCTACAACCATCCATCCATCCATTATCTATTACCCACTTCTTCCTGTTTAGGGTCACGGGGGTCACTGGTGCCCATATCCAGCAGTCACAGTGCGAGGGGCGGGGGACACCCTGGACAGGTCGCAAGTCCATCACAGGGACACATAGAGACAAACGAGACAAACAACCATTCACTCTCTCACCTATAGGGACAATTTAGAGTTACCAATTAACCTAACAGTCATGTTTTTGGACAGTGGGAGGAAACCGGAGCACCCGGGGAAAACCCACGCAAGCAAGGAGAGAACATGGAAACTTAACCCAGAAATGTCCCCGGCCGGGATTCTAACCGACGACCTTTTTGCTGGGAGGCATCAGCTCTACCAACTGAGCCACCGTGCTGTACATCTACAAATTATTCAATATTATTGCATTTCACATTCCACTGTGAGACCTGGATCTTAAAAGTTTTAAACTGGAGTTAAATACAACTGATTAACAATTCAATGTGGCTATATCTCATGAACAACTGAGTGTACATCTACAAATTATTACAATTTATTCCGTATTTCAGTCCATTCTATATACTAGAAGAACCATGTTGTTGGAAGTCTTGTCTTGTCTGTAAAAAGGAGCAAAGGCAAAATGTCCTTGATTTGTTAAATACCTTGTTGGAACAATCTGCACTCTGAGGCTTCTGGCCAACAAAATGATGCTCCAGCAGGGAGCTCAACTGCTGGTCACTGCCAAGTTTTTAGTTTTCTCTGCTGATGATTTACAGACAGAAATTAGTTCCTCAGCACAGAATCTCAAATGCTTTCATTTCATTTTAGAAACAAGCTTGTGTAATTTGTTGGTGTTTGGAGTTGCAATAGGGATGACCCTCAGATCACATCACACCAACCCACGTTGATCCCGGGGGTCAGTCTGCAAGTTCTCCTCATGCTTCTGTGGGTCTTCTCCAGGTACTTTGGAAAAATAAAAATAAATAAATTTCGAGCTGATGAAGGTTAATTAACTGTGGCGGCCATCTTGAATCAGGCTGACTTCGAAAGTTGGGAAGCTGTTGATGTCCATCCAACAATTGCGTTCTGAGTTACGCTAAAATCCAACCAGTGGTTCAGCAGAAATTTTGCGAACAAACTAACACACAATTACATGATCGCCCATCATTCATTAAGATGGGTGATAAACATGTGGATATAAATAACTTTTCTATTCATTCTTGGAGTTTTGTATTGAGTCCATGTCTTTAAAATGCATGAATGATTACTTTAAGTCAGAGAAGTTGACCTCTTTTCCTTGTATATATCTGACTGGCTCAAAAATAACTTTCACAACTTTGATTGGTTTATAATTTTTTATAATGAGCAATATTCTTCTAAATGAACAGCTTGTACCTACCATTCAGCAAACCAGCCTCTAACCACTCCTCTGAGCAACTCTTTGGTCTCAGCCAAATGAAACGCAGCCAGCTACCACAGACACTGTGTTGGTTTATCCTCCAACAAGAGACAAGTGACACCATTATGGAACGCAGTTACAAAGGAGCATTATGGTTTTTTTAAATTGCTAAGGCAATCGTTTATATTGTGGTGTTAGTTTTTCTGATCTGACTGATTTCCACATTTCTGTAATTAAGTCTTGAAAAAAAATTTGAACAGACTGGAAAATGGCTCACCATTAAATGCAAAATCATGAGAGAAACAAAGTCAGCTGGCTCCAACGTCTCTGTTAGCTTTAAAATCTGTTTTCAAGATTAAATCTGAAACAGACATCCTGCTTTTTACTGAACATTTTAGCAGTCTCACTTCTTATTTAGTCAACTTAACTAACTTGAGTGTGTAAAGTAAAGAGTGATAAACTTGTGCTTCACTTATAAAATATATGACCTGCTTTCCTGCAGCAGCTGAAGCGCTTGTGTGAGGATGAATGCACAGTTCCAGCACTGTGCACAAAAGCCCACACTACTAAAGTTCCCGGTGTTCAGCGTGAGCACAGCAATGTGGCATTCAGAGGGCCATCTGGCTGTATTATTTTACATATTCTTTCACCGTGAAAAAAAGTGTGGGGGGGAACATGGTGTACTTGCATTTCATGTGGCACTCCTGCACCTTTCTAACAAGAGCATGCCAAAAGGGTATGGTTACTCTTTTGCAAAGGCTGTTACCCAGAGATGAATACAAAAACTGCAAGTGTTTTTTTATTTGTTCGTTTTTTTGGTTTTGTGTTTTGTTTTTTTTAACAACTTCCATTCGGTGTCAAGAATACCAACAAACCCAATGATGAGATCAGATCATATAATTGAATGTTTGGGAAGTTAAGATGCTGCTGTAAACAATTATCCTAGAACACATTAAATTCAAAGACAAAATGAGACATAATTCTCTCTGTAGCTTGAGCAGGGTGATGATTCAAGAGACCTTTTGGGTGTTCCCAAATCCCAGTACCAACCCCCAGTGTGCCGTGTCCAAACAACACACTGTCTGGCATTGAAAAAAAGTTCTCAGCAGGAACAGCCAGTTGTTTGGCCTCCTCACTTCTTCAGTGGGAGAGATCCTCTGAAACACAGGACAGTGTCTGGGCTTATAAGGCTGTCACATTAAGTTTTTTTGTCCTTCTCATCCACACCCTCAACTGAAAATATTGTTGAAGCATTAAACAGAAGTGAAATTAATTTGTTTTTTGTTTTTTCTCTCTTTGCAGCAGGTGGTGATGATCAGCCGAGAGCACTAAGCTGCATGACTTTGAGGTACAAGTTGTGTAACATCGTAATCTTTTCTAAATGTTCAGATTTTTTTTCATTTCTATACCCACCAGGTGTGAATGCAGGTGTTGTTAGCAAATGCAAAGAAAGTTTTCAGCATTCATGGTAACGAGCGACTGGCAGTAAATAGCTGAACAAAGCGAAACAAGTGATTCAAAATACAGAACTTAAATTTTACAGTTGTTTTTTTTATGAAGTATAATAAGTAAATTTTCAGCTGATGAAGTAATATGTAACTGATGTGAAGAGATCATAAAGCAGTTACAAGTTCACATCTTGGGGTGTTGTCATAAACACAGCTCATATATGCTCATCAAAGCCCTATCATGCAAAGGAGAAGCCACATGTGAACAGAAAAGCTGCCATTTCTCTGAACCAAATGTCATTTAAAATTTACTGAGACAAAGTGAAAACATGTTCAGTGGTCAGACGAATCTAAATTAAAACTTGTCAGACATGATAAAAAGAAAAGAGACCATCCAGTCTAGCAGGCCACGGTACAATAGCCTTTATCTCTGATGGTTTGGGGGTGTATTATTGCTCAACATATTGACAGCTTAAACTACTGAAAAGACACCATAAAAGCAGAAAACTGCACACATGATCCCATCCCGATGGCATCTTTTTTAGGGAAGGCTTTGCTCATTTCGGCAAGACAATGCTAAACTAATTATTGCATCCATTCATGAACACAGCTTTGTAGCAGAACAGTCCAGGTGCTGAAGTGTCCTGCAAGGAGTACAGACATCTCACAAACTGAAAACTTTAAGTTCATTCTGAAACCAAAGACAGAAGACGGTTGAGCAGCTAGAATTTTACATCAGACAAGAACGGAACGACATTCCCCTCCAAAACCTCCAGCAACCTGTCTTTTCAGTTAGTAATGTTAATGAACTATGATTGAAAGAAGGAGTGATACCTCCCAGTGGTAAACATGGCCCTGTCCCTAACTTTTTTTTAGATGAGGTATAAAACTTTCTGCCATCTGAAGCTGTTCTGCAGTCCTTATAAGTACATGCTTGTGTGGTGTAAGAGTAACAAAAGCAGGAAATATGATCGTACACAGAATATGAGCTGCATGTAGTATTTAGTTGCTTTACAGCAGGGGTCTCAAACTCCCGGCCCGCGGGCCAGTTGCGGCC
>JAVKLF010000011.1:8754358-8766839 GCA_034783495.1 Millerichthys robustus | reverse complement strand
TGTGTGTGTGTGTGTGTGTGTGTGTGTGTGTGTGTGTGTGTGTGTGTGTGTGTGTGTGTGTGTGTGTGTGTCAAGATGTGCTGAAATCGGCACACACTGTATGAAATAATCAAAATTATTAGGATTTAATGAAAATGCAGAAGGAACACAGAATCAGAATTACACATTACCCATTAAATATTTATCTTAAGCAGTCTTTAAGAACAGAATGAAAATATTCAAGTATAAATTCACATTCAGTAATTAGTCTTTATTTATGCAGCTCGAAAAACACATACTTACAGCTTGCTTGTGTTGTTTTCATTCCAGTTCTCAAATCATCACACATTACTTTATTGTGGATATCTGGAATAATGAGAATCATTCTGTTTGTTTTTATACAGCGTGTTTGAGGAGATGTGTTGCGTTATTAATAGAGGAAGTGAAAAAAATGGAGCTTAAGCTGCTTCCCTGATTTTTGCCAAGAGTGCTGCAGCTGTCAGCACAATATATTAATTGAGGTCCGTTGCTGGAAACAGTGCTGTTCAAATACTCTGAACATTCCTAAATGTTCAGAGATGTGTGCTTTTATAAAGAACCATATTTTACAAAATTTTTCTTCTGTAACTTGACAAAGAACTCACTACTTTGTGCACTTTTGTGGCAACACTGGCAAACACCAGTTTCATTTGTTAATGGTTTGTGTTTTCAGTGCAGGGATGAGGATAAAGCTGTCGTTGATAAAGCGAGGTTGTTGTTTAGGATAGAGCATTGTCATCCTTCCTCTGCTTCTTGCCTCCAGGCTGTCAAATGTTCAGCCACACAACAGAAGCACCGTTTTTTTTTTCTTCCCATCACCGCGTTAATCCAGCCTTCCTCCCCCGCCACAGTGCTGCCACCACAAAGAACAGAGTCATAAATCGACAGACTTTGTTGAAGGCTCTGCTGCATAATTTTGAAAGAAGACGTCCACTTTGTTGTGCGTACGTGACGCAGGAGTGACGACCAACGTGCACAAAAGACAACTGAGCTCATGGAACAAGCGGACGCCTATCGTCACTCTGTTGACCCCCATGGGCTGACGCTGATGACTTGTTGCGGCCATCTTTGTTGATCCATATCACACATTTGGGGGTGGGGGAGCTTTGTCTCCTCCAAACAAAAAAAGTTCAAAAGAGCAAAGTGAAGCAGGACACAGCTTCATTTTCACACCTGTTTGCTGGTCTGTAGTGACCCTATTCATTGATCAGTGCACTCGTTGAAGGTTGGGCTGGGGGGCATCCAGTGAGGGTAGTGACTGTATTTACACCACTCAGCTGGAGTGATTCTGCAGCACAGCTTTAACTTCCTGTGGTGCAGAGAAGAAAACTTCATTAAATGTCTTTCAACAGTTTACACAACCTTGTTTCTGTTTCTGAGTGAAACCGTAGCTCTATGGCTGCAGTTTGACTGTTTGTGTTCACAACAACATCGTTTGTGTTCTCTGAAACCAAAGCTTTTTGAATTCAGATTTCAGAATCGAGGTTTTTGGAAAACAAACGAGAGAAGTGTGAAAACACACACACTTTAGGCAGTTGCAGTCTATTAGTTGATGAACAACAGTAACAATGGTGGATAGCAGAATGCTGTTTGGTCTATTTTACCTTTCACTGTGTGGGACCAACACAACCTCATCCTCAACCCCAAAAAATCTCTCATGTATTCGTAATTTTGTAGCCTAACTGTTTTTGATGAACACCAGCTAGTGGTTGGCATAGAAACTATGCATTAACAACATCAGCAATATCATCATAAATGTGTTGTTTCCCCCACAGATCAAATTTTGGAAAAACCCCCGAAAAAGACGATAATGGGGGATATAACATAGATTGTTCATGTGTTAACAGGTGAAAAAAAACCTGTCAAACCACACCTGGGCCATCAAAGGACTATCATTTTTTTGCGGTATCTGGACCGAGTGTTGGTCCATTGTGTGTCCAGAACTTGGCAAAACAATTTTAGCCAATGGGTCGGAGCACAGAGTCAGAAAACACAACAAAACACTTTTGTTTTATTTCATTTTCTAACTTTTCCAAATTAAGCATTTTTAAATCGCTGTTGTTTGGTTTCTTTTAACGTTTGAAGGCTTCCCCACCGCCCTGCAACACAAAACTTGCACTTTAGAGATTGTAGGAAAACAAAATGCTTCGTGTGTGAAAACAAAGAAGAGTTCTTAAGTTCTTTGTGGTGCAGAGGAAAGTTCCGACTGCAAACAGCCAGGCTCCATTACAAAACAAACCACAGTGCACAGTGCTGATCTTACATCACACTGCATGTTTTCGCCCCTGTGACCAAAAGTGCTGCAGGGTGTCACCGGGTTCACGTGTGGGCGTGGCTCCACGCAGCGTGTGGCCGTTCACAGTCCACGCCCCCCACCACCACCATAAACCCCTGATGCAGCTCCGTGGGGGGAGGGTTGGTGGGACAGACAGCGGTGCCCCCTCCTCGCTTAAAAAAAGACTCCAAGTCGCCTTCAACACCGATTGGGGGGGGGTGTTCGTCCTCCAGTGACCCCGACGCTGAAACGAGAACATCCCGTTCCTTTTAGATATTAATAGTTTCCCCCTTTGCGTCACCGAACCGCCGTGGCCCGCTCGGCTAGGCACTCAACGGAGGCCACGAAGCGTGCCAACAGCGCACTCTGCTCCAACAGCAAACAGGTAGTCGTCATCCTCCACCAGCTGTCTGCGGCCCGTGCATGATTACAGCTTTAAAAGACTGTTATTGAGGTGCTGCTTGATGACAACAAGTCAATCACCGCGTGCGTAAAGTTTACGCGTGCGTAAAAAGCTGCCCTGAAACGTCTGCAGCATGTATAGTTTTCCTATAATCTTATACTTTTACTTCCTGATGAGACTTTTTTGCGCTCGTTAGAGAAGCTGAGCGGTTTCAGTGCTCATTAAAACGCATGTTCATCCAAGTCTCCTCACCTCCCTCCAGAGGAAAACAAAAAATAAAACCCCTGCAGAACCAGAGAGAGAGAGAGAGAAGGGAGGGAGGGAGGGAGAGGAGAGTTTCTGTTGCTATGTTGACTGGGAGTCTCCCGTTTGGAGAATCCGTGCCCGAGCTGCTCTGCGGGCTGACATGGCAGTTTGAATGTAGGTCAACAAGAATATAACCCAACTTCTCTGGGATCTGCTTTATCCAAAACCAAAATCTCATGCAGCATAGAGCCGGGAACTCCAGTTGAGAAAGTCCTCAAGATGGGAAGCAAAACGTCTTTGGCTTTTTTGTCTTCTGTTTTTTGTTTTGTTTGTTTGTTTTGTGGGGTAGGGCGGAGGGGTTGCCTTGTCTTAAATGACTGGTAAGCTGCTGGCATGCACAAACACTGAACAGGTTTCAGATTGGGCCTCACCCAGCTGTGTCATCAGGCTTAGACATTTCTTCATATACTCTGCGACTGCATGAATTTAGAGCAGCTCCACAGTTGCATCCTTGTGTCAAACAGCTGAAGCTACTTCGTTAGACCATCAACCAAAATCCGAGGCTTAAAGAAACATCACGTTGCAAAAAAAAAAAAAAAAAGAAAAACTGGACAGGTTGTAGGTCCATCACAAGAACAAAAAGACAAATGAGACAAACAACCCACTCCCACTGAGGGGCAATTAAAAGTTACTAACCTAACGTGCATGTTTTTGGTCTGCAAGATTCTCAATAATATACAATGTTCTCCTGAAGTTTCATACATTTTTTAAAGGGATTTCCTTACCTAGTGTTGATATAAAGTATCTCCTTCTGAGAAATATGAAGGCAACAATATTTCAAGCCGGATGGTTCCAAGTTGTTCATTTAAAATCATAAATATTTTTTTACACAGCTTTAGTTACTTCTTGTTGAACCATGAAGGGATTTTACGATGTGTTCCTGCTCTTATTGTTTTTCTGCAAATAGATCAAATTGGTTTGTGTTATTATTTCCATAGACGGGGGCAGTGAGTCAAATGGATCCTGCTTTTGCACCCAGCAGAAATATTTGGGCCCGGCCACAGCTCAGTGGCTGTGAATGCCTGAGGCGAGGTCGGACATTTAATGACATCACGAGGACGTGTGACTCGACTGTTTCTCTTCACTTATAACACTTTTGTTTGTGGTCGTATCCATTAAACCGTATTTGACATATCAAAGTTTCATATCAGCTCCATAAGAGGATAAGTACGGTTGAGATGTCGACCAAGAGATTTTTCACGGCGTGTCACAATGAGACGGAGTGACGTCTCTGTGTTCAGTGAACAAGTTCAGCAGGATTTGAACAATTTAATCTGCTCCCACTCACTCAACAAATTACCTTTTTTTCCTATTTGTTTAGTCTCACCACCACCATGATCATCCAAAGGCGGTTCTGATTACAGTCACTGGCACGAGTCGATCCTGATGATGCTGCTACAATCAGCAGGATTAGACAGGTACTCGGTATGCTCGGTAACACAACCGGGATCATCAATGAGGAGGCAACAACCTCGCTTTACTATTTGTCCTCAGTACAAGTCGTTAAAAAACGATGTTAGTTTACCCACGTCAATTTCAGGTCATGTCATTCTTTCGCCAACTCATGTCAAACCCAGATGTTAGACACATGTTTATATTGGTTTATCTATTCTTTTACCCAAGTTCTACTCCGAATTTTAACTAAACTCATCAAAAAAACAACACAACACTGTGACCACACACTGACAGATTATTTACATTTGGTTTGTATTTAATTCCAAAAATCCGATTCAACACTGAATCGCCTTCTACTTGTTTTGGAGACATTTTACACAATTTTTACAAAATAAACCCACAACTGGCGTTCTGTAATCAATATCCAAACCTAAAAATGGCAGCGCTTCTCGGAGCTTGGTTGTTTGTTGAGTCTGGAAGAAAAACAGTCAGAGCTTGTCGAGGTTGTCTCGTGTTTATGAGTGATCCGCTAACAGAAACATTTGGGTGGATTAAAGCAAGGCCACATCAGCTCAGAGGAAGCGTTGGAAATATTGACAAATTGTAATGCTCACAGCAGCCCTTCGGTTAACAAGATCAAAACAAGCACAGTGATAATTATTGATTTCTGCTCGTTTTGCATTTATCTCTGACATTCATTTACATCTACTAAACTGCGGTCACAGTCTGACGCAGACAACCGTGCATCATGTGGCTTCAGTTCCCGGTGCAAAAGTCTTGATCAGCAGTTTTTTTCTGCTTTTTGTTGGTCTAGCTGTCTGTTCCCATCTCTGATGTTATTATAGGGCAGCAATTTGTCTACTTTTTCATCAAATCCATGTTTTTTTCCCTCCTTAGAGGGTCACAGAAAGTGTGGTGAAAATAACTTCTTTTCCCGGCATCTGAACCCCTCAGTTCTGGTTTGATCGTTGGCCCATGAGTCGATTCTGGAAGTTTACGCAGCTGAGCTGAGGACTCTTCTGCTTCACTGCTCCCTGGGAAAGTACAGATACAGTTCTCACAAACATGCAGGGTTTATGAAACTCTGATGAAAGGAGAGAGCCACTCTTCGGTTCTGTCAGAGAACAATTGTGAAATAAAGTCAGCGGTTAGAGGAGTTTCCTAGACGAGCCGCTGTTTTCACAGTCCCACTGCAACATCTGGATTCTCCGTTAGCCTCGGTGTGGGCCTCAGGTCCATGCTGGACACTCCTTATGCCAGCATGTTCTCACTGACAAATCATATGTTATCTATATGATACAGCATGCAATTCATGGAAAGTTTCTCTCCTGGGTGGAACAAAGAAGAGTTTCTAGGGATAGACTTGCTGTAGTGCTATAATGAGCCAGTCTGCAACCTTAGCAGTCTCAAAAACAGGCCTGAAGTCTGATCCACTTACTTCCCTAAAATCCATATTGTGCTGATGGTAGAGTGCAGAGCAACTACTGCCACCAGATTAAACTAGAAGATTAGATCTTAATCTTTAAAACATGCACTTTGAGTCTTTTTTTATTATTACAGTTTAATCGTTCTGGGCTAAATGTGCTAGTCAGCAGCCAGTGTGGCACACTGTTTCTGGGAAAGTGTCAAACACAGGAGCATAAGCTGAGTCATAAAGTTGTTTCATTCTAAAGTGAGCCACAAGAATCAATCCTAACACATGAATGAAAACAAGAAAAGGTAGATTCAAATGTCTAGGACTGACTGTTGATTTCTTTGGAAGTTATATGAGGTTTTGCAAAACAGCAACTTCTTATCAGATTAGCATGACTTGGGTTTGTTTTATTCCACGAACCCAAGTCTATTATTATTCTATTATTCCAGTTTTGAACCACAACTCTTAACAGGTACCAAATTGTTGAAACTTCGCATAATTCAGTTTATTACCATAACAGATGTGCATGCTTTAATGTTCTTAAACACATCATATAGGAGTGTGTTGCTGAACCGCCTTTACTGACATCTTTCATAATTCAAAACCATGATGGAGGGTTCTGTGGAAAAGTCATTACAAATAAACATCGTACTTGTTATAGCTCTTTGAAAGACCTGTTTGGAGGGCGAAAAATGAATTCTGACTAGATTGAGAAATCCAACATAAAAGAGAGGGGCCGGAGGAACAAAAATGACTCATCCTTTTTGTTGGGTTCAGGTTTTTATGTTATGTGAGGAGCTCAGAAGGAGACATAAACTGAGCCTATGAAGGGAACAAGTCTGGACCTGACCCTCATATTCAGTAAAACCTCTAAACCTCATTTCCTACCCGGAAAGTTCAAGCAAAGTTCTTGGCCTAATAAGGCAGAAGAAACGTCAGCACATTTTCCAAAAACATCATCTTTTCGATACGTTATCTCCCATTAAACATGTTCTGTGTTCCTTTATCTGAAGGGGCAACTCTGTGTGCTATCATCAGGGACTGAACACACCTGAAGCTCTCAGGTGAGTGTGTTGTCTGTTTCCATAGCAGCCATGGCAAACATTGGCTGATCACCAGGTTAGAAAACCCACACCTTTGTCTGTTTTGTATCTGCTGGCCACTGCTGATTATCCTGATAAAAAACACACAAACAAAACAGGAGGCAAATGTCTTTCTTTGTTTTTTGCGATTTGTTTGGTTGTTTCTCTGTTTCATTTCCACCTTTCTCCTCCCGCACGCGATTCAGCCGTACTCTTGTTTCATTATTTAAATGTTTGGGTTTCCTTGCCAGAAGCTGTGCCAGTAAGCACTTCACCGGAACAAAATAAGGCCTTCCAGTTGAAGCAGCACAAAGAATCACGTCCTCCTCCTCCTCCTCTCCCTGAACAAGATCTCCTTTCCTTGAATCACACGTGGAAGCGGTTTCACCCAAACCTCTTTTTTTCCAGTGGTTGGCTTCCTGCCACTTGGTTCAGATGATAAGTCTAGTCACACAAGCACCTATACGTCAGCAAGTAAAGAAAACAAGAAGGTAAATGGAGCATGATGTGAGGTGGTGTAAACAGCAGATACAGGAACCAGAGTTTTCTTCTTCTTCCTGGTCAAATATTTGAGACAATCCAACTCCTGATTTGACTGGTTCAAAACAAGAACAAAACATTTATCATCACTCAGAATTCCTGCTTCAGGTGTTACATTTTCTCCACACAAGATCGCCCTCTTGTGGCTGAAACTGAGAACTGTTTTCTCCACTGACACCTGTTCCTGCAGAGACAGAATGAGTCAGGGCTTTTCATGGTCATACTGTTTTTTGTTGTTGTTGTTTTGGCTGCCCCCTTCTGCAGGTGTCACCACAACTAGCAAACTCACATAAAAATTTGGTAAAAGGTTTATAAAAAATGCAACCTGGGCTCAGACCCACAGCCTCGAGATAAAAAGAGAGCAATATACTGACCACCAAGCTACTGACTGAGCTATGATCATGTTAGTTCTTTGGAGGTCAGTTGGCTGTGGCAGCCATCTTGAATACATAACCCCAAAATTTATTTATAAAGTTGAGGTTGTGTTCACAGGAGTAAATGTTAATGTTTTCTCATATATAACTGAAATATTGTGTCGCCGCGGGAAAAACATTTCTGCGGAGATAGACAGAAGACGGCGACATCAGTTGCATGTTTGTGTGCCAAATAGGACCAGACGAGCTGTTCCTCAAAGCTGCCCCCCCCCCACCCCCCAAAAAAAATAAATAAATAAATAAAAATAAAACATAAAATAAAATAATACATAACTGACTCCAATAATAAATGGCAAAACTTTAAGCAAAGATTTGTAGAAATCTGCAAACATTTAGAGTTTTGGAGACCCATAATAATCTAAATCTTCCCTTCTAAAAATTCAAACTTTTGCAATTTATTTATTTATTCATTCATTTTACAGTGTTTTCTCTCATGGGCTCAGCATAGCTTTCTGCCTTCTCCAGGAGATAAATCCTACATAACAACTTTTGTCTGGCCCACTTCTGGCCCACACAACACACTCTTGACAGTTGGTCCACATACCACAAAGAATGACAACACTTTGGTGGCCCAGATGCGGTTTGCCATTGGAGGTCTATGCGTGGGCCAGCACCACATGAATCAAACCATAACTGGGCCAGTTGTGGCATCTTAAAAACAGTGCCATCATTGCCAGATCTGGCCCAAACCTGTCTGTTATGTGGGATAATCTCCTACACTGACCCATGCAAAGACGCCAACAGATAGTAAAGCTCATTTGTTCCTGCTTACTAGGAGAAACTACGTATTAACCACTGAGAGAGGGGGAGACAGGCAGCTGGACACATGGCTGGGAGATTTTCTGGGACAAAATCCCTCGCTGACCACAGGAAGAGTTGTTTCTCATGAGTCGTAACAGTGCCACTCCGAGATCATTATCTGCTGACTTCCTTTGTTTCTTCACTTGCACATATTCCAGTTTCATGTCCTGCTGCAAGCTTCTTCTCTTTAAAACAAGTGGCTTTCAATTTTTTTATCTGATCATCTTGTTATAAAGTTCATTTTCAACCAAAGAATGGAGTCATATTCTGCCTGAGTTCTAATTTCAAGCATATACCAGTCATTTTTCTTAACCTTTAAGGCTGTTTTATTTAGCGTCCAGCAGAGGGAGACGCTGGGTTTCTATTGTGTTCATTCAAACGGGAAAATATCAGCAGCTCAGATGTTTAAAATTCATTTTGCATAGTGAGTGTACTAATTTAATTATCGATTATTCATTATTACAGGACCAAATAGGGTAATGTTGGATTTTTTTGTCCGCAATGCAACTCAAAAAAGATGAGACAAGAGCAACAAAAGGCTGTAAATGTAAGAGGTATGAATAAGACACAGCTGGAGGAGCAATTTGCAACTAATTAGGTTAATTGGCAACAGATCAGTAGGAGGACTGAGTTTAAAAAGAGCATTTTAGAGAAGTTAAATCTCTCAGAAGTAAAAGTGAGCAGAGGTTTTTAGAACAGTGGAACTATTACAGAATAATGTCCCTCAACAAAAATTAGAAATACTTTCAATATTCAATTATCTGCAGTTCAAAATATCCTCAAATTATTTAAAAATCAGGAAAAACTTCTGAGCACAACTGAAGAGGCAGAAAGTCAATATTAGATGCTTGTGATCTTTGGGCCATCAGGCAGCACTTCAATACAAACAGGTCTGATTCTGTTCTGGACATCACTGTAGGAGTTCAGAAACATTTCCGTAAATGTTTGCCGTGCCATCCACCAATGTTGCTTAAAGCTCTATCAAACAAAGAAGCTATAAATTAACACCATCCAGAATCACTTACATCTTCTCTATTAAAATGGCTTGAGTTTTGTTCTCAGACAACCAAAATTTGAAATTAATTTAGAAAAACAGAGATGCCATATCCTCCGCACTAAAGACAAGGGGACTATCGGCATGTTATCAGTGCGCAGTTCAAAAGCCTGCCTCTCTGATAGTATGGGGGTGCAATTGTGTATCTTGGCAGGGGCAGCTGACACATCTAGAATGACACCCCCAATGCATAAAAGTCCAATATAAACAGGTTTTAGAACAACATTATCTCCCATCTAGACTACCTTCTTCTCAGTGAACGTCTTGCATATTTCAGCAAGCCAATGCTAAACCACATACTGCATTTAGGAAACATTTGTTGCATCATGAAAATTCCAACAATAAAGACAGATGGAACCCTACATCAAATTTATTTTCCAAAACCTCCAGCAGCTGTTTACAGATTGTCTTTAAAAGAAGAGGGGAAGCTTTGAAGGGATAAACATGGGCCTGTCTCCACTTTACGAGATGTTCAAATCTCTGCTTTTGTTTTTGTTTACACTTCACACAACATCCCTTTTTGTTTTTGTTTTAAACAGGGGTTGTGATAGTTACTGAATCTCGTCTGGGACAACCTTCGGCTCTCTGCCAGCTGACTTTCATTTAGCAGCTTGCGCAGCTTTTATTTTTTAGACTCGTTGAGTGCCGAAGCAGATTTATCTTCAATAACCATTTATTAAATCTGTACCCATTAGGCTCCGACGCTTCGAGAGCTGTCTGCATTAAGCCTGATTAAAGGACGCCTGGTAGAGGAAGAGGGTCAATATGTCATGGGTGTCATGGAATGATTTATATCCCTGGATGCAATCTTTGACTTCTCAGTCGAGGTGTAAGCTGCAGAGGTGAGTGAAGCAGCTAAACTTCTACTGATGGAGGCTTAATTTTAAAAAAATCCAGGTGTAGCTGTCAAGTCTGCAGATTTTAGTCTTTAATCACCACTCTGAGGGTCCCTTTGTCTTCTTCATCATGGACTCTAAAGGCCAGACCGGTACCTTTAAAAGATCCTCCCTCAAACGCAGCACATCTGGCTCGCAGAAGGTAAGAGGAAGCCTGCAGACGTAGCACTCTGCAACGTTTTCAGCGTTTACTTTTCATCTGTGTTCTGAAGACCACAAAACAAATCAAGGCTACATGTCGTGCCAGATGCTGTCAGTCCATCTTGTTCCTAGAAAGTGGACAGTTTGCTTCATATCACATGGTCAGCATGGCAAAAAAGACTTTTAGAGCTTTTCTGTTCAGCATATAGAGACAATCCCAGCTCAGAGACTGTCACACTTTGCTGTGCAGAATGTGTGTCCTTTCAGCCATGAAAGTCACAGTTAAGTGGCGTTAGAAGCTCATCATTTAATCCTGTAGAATGGCTCCTCTGACCACAATCTGAACAGATTGGAAACTCTTTCCAAACTCAGCTTTTGGTCACTGAACATTTAAATGGTGTGAAATATTTTGAAAGGTTTTCTGCCTCCAAATTACTTTGCAAGACATATTCAATAGATGAGCTCAGTTGGTTTTTGCAGATGCCTCCCAGGCAGAGAAATGTTTAAATACTGGATGACTTTTCTTGATGTATTTTTTTATTTTTTTGTACCTAAAGATGTAAAGTAAAGTGCTTAAACGTGAAATGAGGAATTTCATGTCTATAAAGTATGTTGTAAAGCAAGGTTGGAAACCATGGAAAAATTAGTATATGTGAGTGTTTGTCTGTCAGCAAAATATCCCAGAAAGTAGCATCTGATGCACATCTGCAACTAGTGCTAATCCAAGATGTCTGCCACAGCTAATTGACCCCAGCTAAGACTTGGTGTGATGGTAACTAACTGAACATGCACCAAACTGGTGCTTTAGGGCCAACTGACCCTACAAGATCTTTGTAAAAAAAAAAAAAACCTTAAAATTAAAATTAACTCAAAATTAATTGAGGAGGTGATCCTGTCTGTCTGTTAGCAAAATATTTCTTGAATTACTGGACAAATATTAATGAAACATTCAGGAAGTAATCGTTGCATGTCACTGTACAACTAATTAACTTTTGGAGCCGAGTCAATCCAAGATGGCTGCCAAAGACAACTGACATTGGAAATAACATAAGTGGCTATGTTCAATCAAAACTACAAATATTAAGCTCATATTGGTTTTGTTGGAGCTGGGAGCAGCTCAAAAGACATACTTCCAAAAAAATAATTTTTATTACTGCTTAAATGAAACATATTATTTCAAATGAAAACTATAGCCTACATTATTAAAATGTATATTTAAAAAAGTACTGTGTTAGTTTTTATGACTATTGATATTCAATATATAAATAATTAAGACCTCTAAAGTAAACTGCAATTTAAATGAAATCTTATTTGTTGCCAAAAATAATTTTGAGATTCCATCTATTTTTCAAATTTAAATTTTTAACAGACTGTGTACATTTGTGATGATGACCATATTTAATCACAAAATAAATCTTTTATATTTAGACAATGGTTACAAATATTGTTTAGGGATATGGATGGTATGGAGAGGGGTTTTATTCTTATCATTAATTTGTTTTATTGGAGGGGGAAAAAAAAACCCCAAACACCGAGAGTAGAAGCCGTGCTCGTGAGAAGCATTAACCATCGTTCTGCACCAGAGAGTCCATTCAGTTATTACCCTGTTGCCATTAATCAAATTAGGAAAGAGTTCATCTGTTTCTGAGAAAACGCTCTCTGCAAAATAATAAAAGACTGAAAGCCTCCGCAGCCTGATGCTCACAACCAACAACAATTTTA
>JAVKLF010000011.1:8708380-8733026 GCA_034783495.1 Millerichthys robustus | reverse complement strand
TATATATATATATGTACACACACAGTATACACACACAACATTCATTGACAACAGGATAAAAATAGCAATTTTAAATAAATACATTACAGTGTTAATATTGAAAAAACAAACAACTGTTATAGAGACTATTAAAGTAGTG
Source organism: Millerichthys robustus (assembly GCA_034783495.1). Taxonomy (NCBI): domain Eukaryota; kingdom Metazoa; phylum Chordata; class Actinopteri; order Cyprinodontiformes; family Rivulidae; genus Millerichthys; species Millerichthys robustus. The sequence goes on along the minus strand of JAVKLF010000011.1, from coordinate 8,732,887 downwards.
TCAAATGAGCGAAGTAAACATTTCATTTGTTGGAGAAGCAGCCTCTACCATTTCTTTTAGCCTCAGGGAAGAGCCATTTCCATTTGTCATTCTGAAAGGGGAAAATATGTAAATTTTTAGTCATAATGCAGCCAATAAAAAAAAAACAAGTAAATACTTCAATGAAAACATGTCACTCACTTTTATCCCCCAGGATGAGTTATATTTGTGCTTACTGTCCTCCACAGGCTCATAGCTGCTGTTGGGTTTTGGTTTGGTGGGCTCATTGTGGCCGGGGAGAAGCTCGTATGTGCCATCCTGACTGATAACAGGGGTTTCAATGGCAACCTCTGCATACAAAGAATCGCTCTGCTGCACTCCTGTTGATGAGCTGTTGTTAAGAAATGGTGAACCGGCCAGGTGATAGACAGCGTTGTCGCTCACACCATCCAAGCTCTGGCTGCTGTTGGACAGTGGAACAAAGTTGGCAGCCTGCCTGACCGGCTTGGGTGAAAGTCTTGGGGGAGTGTCAGGAGGGACCCTCAGCCTGTAAGACTGCTCGCTATCAGACCTGCTGTCCAGCAGGGGTAGAGACTTGCTTTTGCTATCCAGAGGGTTGAGTTCGGTGTAAATGGATTCTGGTCCTGACGAGGGACTACACCTGCCATTGTTCTTGTTCTTGCCCTTGGCAGTCGACCTCTCAGCTTTCCTTTGGCTGGCTGCTGGTAAATTGTCCTGCTGAACTTGTTGGGCTCTTAGGTTCTCTTTGGCTGTCTGCTTCTTGAGCTGAGCATACACAACCCTGTCCTCTTCATCCATGAACGTGCTGCTGTCGAGGTGCCTGCTCCTCCGAGGCAAAGGTGGTACCTCCTGCAAGTCAGTTTCTAAAAGTCAGCTCGGAAACATGAATACGGTGTATTTTAACAAAACTCATAAAGCTACAATCCCACTGACTTCCCTCACCTCTTCACTTATGTTGCTTTTTGGTTGCCGTGCCAGTTGGTGGTCTGAGGCTGAAGTAATCTTCTGTTTTTGCACGTTCTTTGCAGCTCTGGAAACAGCTTCTGGTTTGTCTTTGGGGGTTACCTGGATGATATCATAAAGGTCTTCACCGTGATCCTGCAAGAACATAACACCAGTTACACCCTTGTTACATCAGGTACTACAGATGTATTTGTTGTAGTTTTTGTAGTGATAGTGTTTATTTTTTTAATTAGCTTACCTTAAAGCACGAAAATGTCAAATACTCCCCAAATGGCTCAATGGGAATTGATTTATAGTACTCTATTAGTTTAAGTACAGTGTTGTGACCCTTTGTGTCTCCGGAAACCACAAACTGTCCCTTCTCACTTTGGCTGATCACAAAGTGTCGACACCGATCTTTGCCTCTGCAACAGAAAAATGTAACTTGAGTGTTGATAAAATCTTTATACATTTTTTTCACTAATTTAACACTGGTAACAAAAAATTCCAAAATCTGTTCATAGAACAAACAAAATTATAAACTGAATGTGTTTTTGTTTTATGTGAGAACTGATAAAACGCTGCATCATCCAATTGTGAAATCCTACGGCCTAAATGATGAGCTGTCAAATTATGAAGCTGTGAAGCAGTGATAAACAAATTAGGAATTCTAGCGCTGAGATATTTATAGTACAGATGTCTCAAAATATTGTCATGAAAAAATTTACAGTAAAGCTTATTTGCATGATTTAAAATTTGTCAAAGCAGCACTGAAGCATGAGAGCCAAATATGTGGAAGTTGGTTAATAAAATACACATTATTTACTTTGCTCATGTACAATTTATTCTCTCTGTATATTAAAACATCTTTAGATAAACTAGTACTCACTTATAAGACAGTATGTATCCGATAGCCTTATCACTCAGACGAATCAAATAACATCCCAGCTCTTTATCTTTCAGTAAGTTCTCAGCATCCCTGAAAAAAAAGACCAAGAAAAGGCTTAGAAATCGGAATTAAAACACGTTCGATACATGTTTACGCAATTTATCATCAATTTTACTTTGGAAATCACATCTTTGTAATGGAAATCCCTTTTCTCTTCCTCTACAAGCCCTTTCCATCAGACGTGTCTGTACCGTGTGTTTTCTGTAGGTGTCCGTGTGTGTGTTGTAGGAGAGGGGAAGGCCAGAGGGGCGGAAGTGTGTTTGTGTACTGCGAGGTGGACACTTTTCCATCAGGCGTGGGTCTGTGGCTGGTGTACACACACAGCCACTTCTCTCTCATTCTAGAAAAACTCTGCTGTTAATAGTGAAATTAAATCTACTAAATCAAATAATCTGATCTGATGTATCACAAACTCACAGCAGAACAGGAACCCAACTATCACTTGGTAATTTTTGAGTAACTCAACCAGTGATCAGTGGGTTCCTGTTCTGCTCACTAACCCAAGCAGCCTCATCAACTATTTTTATCCATTAGAGGAAAATATTTCTATCTCTTGTTACAAATATATGCTCCAAGAAGTAATTTTAACAGTTACTTTTATTGTCAGAGTATCTCAAAACCCTCCACCTGGTGTTATGTAACTCAAAGTGGGGTTTGTGACCTGTACTTCGAAAACCTCTGAAATAAATCATAATTTGTGACTGATGTTTTGTGTAAATAAAATGTAAAAGTGTGAAGTGTAGCAGTGTAAACACATTTCCCCTTGTGCCCTCAGTGAATACTTACTTTCTGCTGATGAAGCCCATAAACCAGGAGGGGAAGAGGCCGTTGGTGACAATAAGTGGCACCTGAGTGTCTATGAACCATTTTGAGGCCAGGTCTTTAAGTTTCCCACCCGTGGTTCCTTCACCATTAGGATCCCCCGTTGGTTCTTTTTGCTCCATTTTCACCCTATCCTGTTTAACAACAACAACAAAAAAAAAACGGAACAGACGTCCAGTGAAGACAACCAGCATTCACATCCTGGGGCATGGAGTGAGTCGGTATTTTACAGTCTAATTTGCTTATTTTCCAGGAGGCGTCAACCTGGGCCTAAAAGCAGCTCAATGTTCTCATTGTAGTGAGAAAAAAAACGTTGTCAGGTTTCATGTTTGAGCTTTATTATTTAACAATATGAAATTTTTATTTGTTAAAATTGTGCTATTTGATTATCCAAAGTGAGTAAAGTCTCATCACTCAAGTAAACCTTTAATCGACTGCTGCTGGTGGTATGTAAGCTATCAGTGACTGATTTTAGAGACAGTTCGTACCTTGAAGCAAAACTTCACACGAGCCTGGTAGCAGGGGGATTTTGGATGGTGTAGATCTTTTGGTCTTGAATGTGAAACGTAGCCCAAATTGTCAAATCTGGCTTTCTGTTGTCTGCACGACATGCAGCAGTCCCTCTCAACCCCTGTAAAAGAGAAAAAAAGTAAAGTTACCTGTAAAGCTGACATTCTGTATTTTATTTTATTTTTATTTTGGTAACAGAGAGAGAGAAAGCACATACCTGTTCTTGTGATTACCACTGTTTGGTTTGAACCTGGTGTCATCGCAGCAAACATTAAAATCCTCCTCTTGACTCGGTCTCTAATCTCCAACTGAAAGTGTTCTGAGTGTGACCTGAAAGGGAGATATACACTGATGACATTTTACAATTACACACGTTTTTCCACTGCTCTGGAAAGCAGAGATGCTCAGCAACGACATGGCAGACTTCAGACGGCTCATTTGCATAACAAGAACAGCTGAAGCCTGTTTGAACAAAGCGAGTTTCCTGAAGAGAAACGGAAAGTGAGGTCTACAGGAACAGTGGTTTGTGTGCAACACATACATTGGCTTGCAAAGAGATGTCGCACCCACGGAGCATCTGATTAACGTACGACGGGAGATGTGTTGCGTCAGACGTGTTTTGTTTTTTTTGTTGTTGTTTTTGATGTGGGTTTTCAATAAATTCAGATCACTGGTTTGGAAGATGGGACCAAACAGGTGAAAGGATGGAAATATTTATGTGGAGCTGTTGAGCTTTGAAGAGGCTTTAGGAGAGGATGAGATTGTTTTGAGGTAGATAACTCATTCACCCTGTGGTTCCAACTGTAGTCATGAATCATTTAGTTCTGGTTCGGTAAAGAACAGTGTGGAACTTCCTGAGGGGGACAGACAATAACCAGAAATGGTCTGTGTCATACAGTAGAATGCAAGAGTTCAACTTTTCAGATCTTATTCATGCATGTCGTTTTAACAGAACAGACCCATTCTACACAAGCCTACAAAGGAGATGGCCTTCTCTTCAGTCTAACTGTTTTTTTGCTACACGACCTAAAATTTCGACACACCCTCCATGGCGCTCTCTATTTCTTTGAAGGGCCTTTGTGAGTCATAAAGTGCTCCTCTGGGGGAGAGACGAGGTTTGAGGTCAACTGTTATCACCGCTTCCATCTTTGTTGGGGGTCGTGTTTGTGAACAAATGTTAACGCAGAGCAAGTTCCTTCACGAAAAGGCTCTTTCAGCTGATCTGTATTTCTGTCTCAGCACCACTTCTTATGAGAAGGTGGATGTGTAAAAGGTCACAAGTCAGTTGCAAAATGTCACCACAGTTAAATCACATCACGTCTGCGGCCATCTTCCCAAACCTCGAGGTGATACAAGCAGACATCAGAGCAACTTTATGGTTCAAAAAGTTGGAATAAGATTTTTTTTTCAATAATGTGAGTTTTTTTTAAATTTGAAGCTCGGTTTTAAATGGGGAAATCAAAAAGGTGTATTTCCCAGCATAAAACCAGTCATCTACTGGTTACTCACTGTACTGAGGCCCACATACAGTGTGGAAAAAATAACAAAAAAGCTGAAGTGTTGCCAGCAGCCAATATGTTTTCATTCGCCTTCAGACTGAACCTACACCTCAGTAGGAAAGCAGCAGGTGAAACTCCGGGGATTTGACTTCTCCTGCTTGTTTTCATGAGTCACACATACATTAGGTGGACACCTACGTCAAAGATTATGCATCTGATATGATCAAATCTAGTTCAGAGTCACTTTGTTAATCTGTATGTTTTAGGTTTCACAATGAACAGAGAGAACAAAAATAATATATTAAAATGAGTTAAAAAAATTCTTCACATCGGCATTTGTTTTAATTTTCTTTTACATTATACTAACCTATACTGTCTGTTTTGATTACATTTTTTTGTCCATATTTGTAAAATAATAATGGTTGCAGTTCACATGTCTGAGTATGACGACCTTTAAGCTAAATGTAGAAGCGGTTTTGCTGTGCATGCAAGCTGACACTGAAGGAGTTACGAAAATAAACACTCAAGTAAACAAGTAAAAAATAAGGTTCTTTATATGGTTGTCCACAAGCCAGTTAGTAAACTTTTTTTAAATACAAAATAGGACAGTATTTCTTTACTTCACAAGATAGTTTTGACAAAACAGTATTCTTTTTAGATTTACATATGAAACATGATGCCATTATTGAATTTTTTTTTTATCTGAAGGGATAACAGCTCTATGCCACCTGGAAATAACTCTAAAGTCACCAAAGACAAAAAGCAATAAAAACAACTCAAATGTTGTTAATGTTGTTTTTAGCTTGTTTCTTTTAGCTCATCAAAGGGGTGGTTAATACATTTTTGTTATTATTAAAAGTAGCTGCTCTTCATTTTTGTCCTCAAACTTTATTGGAAAGAACATTGTTTAATTTTTAATCCTGAAGAAATAAGGGAGAATAAGCTAATGCAAATATAAAATATACAGGTGAAAACACATTTTAGAAGGAATCATTTAATGTATTACATAGTACAAATTTGTGTGTGGTTGACAAAGACGCATATACAGAAAAACATCAAAAAGTCTGAGTTTTTGACATTTTTAAGGTAACAATGGTTGTAAAAATAGATGCTTATCTTAAGACATGCATATTAGTTTTCAGTTTAATCGTGCTTTTTGTTTATTAAAACTAGTACATTTTTAGAGAGGGCAGAATTAAAGAATTAAAAACAGTTATCTGAGTTTTTCCTAAAAGAAATCAAAATATCTCTTCCAGTAACTTGCTTTTCTTGACTGCAAGTTATGCATTTCAAAATAGTTTAGACTAAATACAATTAAAGAACAAGTGAGACTTTCTTTGCTCAAACCATACACGAAAACATACAAACAAATAAATAAAAAAACTACAGTAAAAAATATTAAAGTTTTCACCTTGAAAGACAGCATCGCTTAGCGGCAATCTTGAGTAACGCGCGCGCGCGCTGTCCCGTAAGTATCACGGCCCGTCAACTACATTTCCCAGAACCCCTCTGTTTAGGAGGAAGACAGTCATGCGGGTGGAAACAGGAGTTGCCATCCGTTCCGCTGCGCGAGCAAGAAACTTCGAGGGAAGATGTACGACGAGGAGGATGGCGGCGACTCAAACTCCTGCTCGGCCCCGCGGCTGCCGTCCTTCAAGTCCGTGGACGTGGCCGACACCGACGGCGGGAGGGAGCAGACCCCCAAACTGTGCGGCTACTTGAACAAGCTCTCTGGCAAGGGGCCGCTGAGGGGGTACAAGCTGCGCTGGTTCGTGTACGATGCGAGGAAATGTTACTTGTATTACTTCAAGACGCCCCAGGACGCCCTGCCCCTCGGACACATCGATATCGGTGATGCCTGCTTCATGTACGACGTGGAGGGGCACGAAGGCCAGTTTGAGGTCCGTACAGCCGGGAAGGAGTTCCTCCTGAAGGTAGAAAACTTCTTTCAACGTGACGACACATAAACGCAGCATGCTATGTTTTGCTGTCACTTCGTCACCACTTCTTTTCTCAATCTTAAAGGGTAGCAGACGCACCCGTTCTAACGGATTCATTTAGTAAAATCAGTCTTTTATTTCTCTAAAGGAAAAGTTGAAGGACGTTGACAGTTTCTCATGAAAAGCTCGATCAGGAAACCGAAGCAGCTGTTTGTGTTTTGGCCCAGATTTACTCGAATGTGAGCTCATCTGCAGGTCACAGCATCTCATGTTACATAGTCCAGGCTCCATTCTCTGTTGTCATATGACCCTGTCCCGGGCAGAAATGTGTATTTTTCCTTTATAACAGATGTTCTGGCTGGTTGATACTAGTCTGGCTTTTATAGCTAGACGCTGGATGTGAGACTGAAACCAGCCTCTGCTCAGTTCACATGACATGTCTAAATGGTAAACTCCTATTTGTAGAGCTGCTAGTTTTTTGCCACTCAGGTTTTAACAGGATTTATTTTGGTAATGAAAGAGGAAGCTTGTCTTTGTCAATCCAAGTAAATGCATGAGTGTGTGTAATGTTTCCAGGCCCCCAACAGGCAGGTGATGCACTACTGGCTGCAGCAGTTGCAGCAGAAACGCTGGGAGTACAGCAGCACAAGAGGTGGTGGTCAAAGGGACAGTTGGAGCTCCCCGACCCTGGTTTATCCTCCCACCGGCCTCGTAGGCAAAGATTACGGTAAATGTACTCACATACAATTACAAACAACCTCTCCACTCATTTTTTTTACTCCTCAGTCTTGCCATTCTGAGCTGAAATCAGAGGATACAGTCGCCACAAACGTAATTTGTTTCCAGAAAGACTGTGTTGGAGTGTAAGGCTCTGATAAAATCCAATGCAGCACAAGGAGAAAGAATTCCTGTTAGCTGTATTGAAAGGTCTCGCTTTGCTGTTTTGTTTCCTGCTGATTCATAAACTCATTCTGTGTACAGGAAGGTCAAGATTTAAACTCACAATATCGATGCTCTCTGCAGATTCATGCAACCGATTTACCTGATGATCATGATCCCATTCTTTTAATTTCTGTCTTTTTGTTTCAGATTTTTAGCAAATATATCGAACTTTAAAGTTAAATTCTTCTTGTAATGTTTGCAAATATTTGAGTAAGTCTTAGTTTGGGTCACTGAATTTTTGCAGTGTTTCAAAAAGACATAACTCTCACCCTCCAGTTGAAGGCAATAAAGTGTTTGCTCGTGTGTGATGTTAGCTAAATAACTAATATTCTATTTACACAGCTAACTGACCATAGCAAGCACAAAAATGGCTATAACTCAGTGAGTTTTACAGATATTGAGCTCTGTAGTTGAGACATCCTACTTAGTACAACCAACATTTGACCAAATAGGCTGTAACTCCATAACTTTTTGGCACAAGATGATGTGACTTTAAATCTCTGACATAAAAGGCAGCCGACCGTATTCCTTCAAGGAACGGTATGAAAACAAATCATCTGGTTTACCATCTGGTTTATGTGTGATCAACGTCAAGGTGTTGTCTGCATGTTTGCTGCTAAACTGTTGACTGAAATCCATTTTAATGCAATACTTTTGTAAACTATTCATGTTTTTGGTGTTATTGAGCGAGTTCAGTTGAGTGTGTCGGTTGGAGCATTTATATCTCACACTTGAAGACCTCTAAGATGTGTTTCTGTATAAAATGTGGTTTATATTGAAAATTGTTCAAATGATGATCAACCCTTAAAATAAAAAAAAAACCTGCACATGGTTTAGGGACTTTTTGACTTGTTTTCTTTTCAGCAGAGAGAACTGAACTGTGAATCCTGCTTTTTGTTTCCTGTTTTCTCCCACACACAGATCTCTTACATGATTTTACTTTGTAAAAGAGTTTTTGCTGCATATCTGTCTTCAGAAGGGAAAAACAGCTGGGTTATCGCCATGTTATCTATCTTATAAGGGTTGTTTAGTCTAACATTTTGCCTGTGCAAAGAAAAAAAATTGTCTTTTGTGATGCAAGCCGCAAATTCTTCTTCAAGCCTTTTGTTGTTGTACTGTTTTAGAAAAGATACAATTCAGGATATGGTATTGGGAAGGCTTTTTGATGTCATCTTGAAGTTGTTTGTGTTGATTTATGTGTGGTGCTTAGAAATCTGTTACATTTTGTTTTTGTTGTTCGGAAAGAATAATTTTCACAATTTGACTGTCGATGTAAATACTCAACAATTAATAGCACTTTATATTATGTAATTAGTTGTTAGTTTTCTATTACTGCAAACAGTAAACGCAACATCTAACTGACAATGTGATATTGTCCATAGCAACAATTTTTTAGTTTACAGTTGTAGTGTGATTTTATTGTAATTTTGTACTGTTTAATTTATGATTTTACTTTTGTACAGTGTCCTTAGCTGTGCGTTGTTAGCTAACCTAATGTTGAGACGACTTTACACTTTGGTCTTTAGCTGCTAATCTCTGCTGAGAGTTTTGTTTGTAATCTTGTTGCATTCCAATTCGTGGTAGTCACTTCTGGAACATTTTATCAGTTCATTTAGTTATATTTTCACAATCTGTCTATTGTTTTTACTACATTATGTCAGAGACAAGCTTTTTGTCTTGGGTTCTTGTTGTGTGTTTAGCTCATTTTCACAACAGAGTGTTCTATGTTTAGATCTTGTGCATAGTTTTGTCTTTTCTTGTGTTTTGTCAGCATCAGAAGACTTTGACCTTTTAGGTTAGGTGATCTGTGGGGAAATGTTTGAGAGTGAAATCAGGCACTTTTGGGTAATGTTTGCTTTGCCACAATTCAATCCCAATGTTACATTTACTGCTACTCTTTTCAGTGAAAAGATCCCAATGCACAAGTTGTTTTTGTTTTGTTTTCATAGTTTAGCCAAGGTTATGGAGCGTCTGTTATCAGACAGTAATTTCATGGCTAATGTTTATTCCACTGGCTCAACATCGAAGATCATGAAGGGTTTTAATTATCTTATACCTTGAAGCCTTTATCTGTGAAAGAAATGTTCTACTCAAACAGCTGTGTTAATGGTTAGTGGTTTCATTTTACAAAACGGCACAAGATTAGATGTTTTGCGAAGTGTTTCACTTTCCAAACTAATTTCTCTCCAAAATAAAAATACCTGGTCTCAGTTCTGCTGTGAGGTGGTTAGTAAGCTGGATGTGAATCAGAAACATCTGTTTCTAACAAACCAACCTAACTTGGTCCGTTACTTTAGGCACCTGATGGTTTTCCTTTTTTAGACAGATGTCTGATAAAGACAAGGCCTTGCTGTGTTAAGAGTAATGTGTTTTCGCCTGCTGGTGAAGGCAAACATTAATGCTTTTGTGTGTTTGTTTGACTGTACAGTTGGCACCAGGGGACAAAATTTAATCAAACGCTCCAAGAATCAATACTGAATGTACCTCTACAGCTACTAACTTTTAGAGTCAACATGATTCAAGATGGCCGCCACAACAAAACAATCTTATAGTTGTTTTCTTCAGACAAACCTGTCAAGATGAGACCTTGCCAAGCAGTTGTCGTGTTAAGTGTAATATGTTATTACTTAATTGTTTTTTCCAGATTCCACTGTCATTGAGAACCAAAGTGAAAACTTGGAGAAGGTACGGAGCGACTTCGCCATGGAGACGGAACTAAATCCTGGTGGGATGGTGGGGATCCAGTCTGCTAGGGGGCCGTCAGCCACCAACTTGTTTTTGAAAAACTTTGGCTCAGAGCTCAGGTAGAAGTTGTTTTTTCAAAAAGTGACTCATCCATCCAGTTAATTAATTGGAATTCCTGGGAACGAAAACACAGTTGGTTCTTCCTTTTTTTTATTACCTTGTTGCTGCTTTCAGCAGAGTCAGTGGTTAAGTCCAGAGTATGCTTGTTTTACTACTAACTGTCAAAACTTCCTCTTGTAGAATATAAAACAGAAGGACATGACACACTCAAAAGTGGGACATTCTTGTTGTAAAAAGCGCTCAGGAATGTTGAAGTATTGGTTTGTAAATTTGCTAGTTCAGTCTCTTTCATCAACCAGTTCTGTGCTGGTATGATCACACCTCTGATAAAATATGTCAGTAAAGCAGCTATTTAAAGAGCTATTTTCAGTTAATTGCCTTCTGCCACAAAAGGCAGTTGGCTGCGTAACTGCCTGTTTGTGCATTTCTTTGTCTGTGTCATATATGTCGTAAACCACCAATTTTATAAAATTCTAAAAAAATTTAAATGGATGTGCATCTATAACCGATAGTCCAACTCAAGGTGTCCGCTACAACTAATAAAACTTAGCAAACTAAGCAAATTTGGTGATAGCACAGTCAGTTGTACAGATATGAACTAAAATTTGGTATAGTAGTAGTCATCCCTAACGCATACCCAGAACTTTAACACATTGCAGCGTGCCAGTCAGCGAGCAATGTGCCTTCCTTCAAGGATTGATCAAAATTCTTATCTGCATTTTCCACAGCAACCCAGCCTTTTTTTTTTTTTTTAGAAAAGCTGTAGTTATGTTAAAATGTGAACCATTTAAGATTTTTGTTTTTGTTTTTCTCTAAGTTTGAACTGTTTTCACCTTTCTTTGAAATTTTTAGAAACACCATGTCTCATCTGCGGCCTAGCAAAGCAGGCGAGAACAGACGCAGCGTGTTTTACACCAGCAACAGTTCAGAGGAGTGGGAGATGATCGATCCTCCCTCCAAGGACTTCCCTGAACAGAAGCCTCATCTGGACTCGCACAGACGTAAGATCTGCCCCGTCAGAGTTTATTACGCCACCTAACCTTCCTCCTAACGATCGCGCACACCTCTCCTCCCTCAGATTCCTTCGGTTCGGCATTCACGTTCGACTTTGTGCGCAACTCCTCACGGCCCAAGAGGGCCTCGCTTCGAGACGTGAAGGGGACAGGGAGGTTCGGACGCAGCTCTGAGAATTCAGCGGCCGAGTGTAATGGCAGCAAACCTTCCGACATGCAGCTTCGTTTGCAAAGCCAGCAAGAAGAGCTGAGCCAGATGCAGCAGGAACAAGTCAAACTGCGTGAGGAGCTGGCCAGCCAGAAGGTACGCTCACTTGTCTGTAATAGTGCTAATGCTGAGTCAGTATGTACGCCTGTGTTGTTCTGTTCGTAGTTTCTTCTGGACGTTTTTTTTCTTTTTAGTCAAACTACTTCTGCATACTTTGGGTTATATTAACCATTCTTATATCACAATGTTCAGCTTGATCAGGAATTGTGTGCTGTAACTGTTTGTAATTATTTGTAATTTTTATACATTTTGATTTATTTATATGTATTTACAATATTTTCCTATAGAAATATATGTAGATCTCTGATTCCTTTTGTACAGAAATATTGCTGTCTGGTGTGAGTGAGAGAGTGAATGATTGTTTGTCTCTGTTTCCCTGTGATGGACTTGCGACCTGTCCAGGGTGTCCCCCGCCCCTCGCACTGTGACTGCTGGAGATGGGCACCAGTGACCCCCGTGACCCAGAAAGGAAGAAGCGGATTTAGATGATGGATGAATGCATGTATGGATGAAATCTGCCTCAGTGTCCCTGGGCTAGTTTGTCATCTTATGCTACTTTTAGCTTTTAACTATTGTTTGACGTCGTTTAGCTTTCTGCTACTGTTTTGTTGGTGTTGTTGGTTTATAGCTACTATTTTGATGATTTTAGTATTTGCTGTGCTTGTTTTAACTTCAACAGGACAGCGAATGATGGTGCCCGAGTTTAAATTTGATTTTCTCACTGACTCATAGAGACCGTATATGTTTAGTCACGCTTAAACAAAAAATGAGGAACTACAGTTCTGTAGACAACAATCGTAGCTCTGGCACCTCTTCCCATTTTGCTCTGTTCTCTCTTTTTCTGACAAGCTGATTGGTCATACTGGTCAGAGGTGGTGTGTTACTAGAAAGAGAGATTTTGCAGTTCTTCAGTTTAACCCATCCCCCTCAGATGCAACATTTAGTGTGACTGTTCACAAAGTACTTGAATTGATTTAAAAAATCAGTCGTTCATACCAAAGTTTCCACGGTCCATTCATGTGCTAACACATCAAACTTTAGCTGAGTATCTGTATGTTATGGACATTAATTGTGTTTGCCACGGTTGATTGACTGTGACAGCCATGCAATTCTTTTGTTTTGTTTTTTTAATGGCACTAGTGGATAGTAGATGAGTTTCTTTGTTTATCTCTTATAAAAACTGTGTTGGAATTAACCCTGCTGCTCGGGGTTAATACAAAGTAGAACTCCACTTGTCTGAGTCCTGTATGAATTTGGTTTTCAATCTCTCCAAATCTCTCATAAAAATAACAAACAAGATGACTCAGCATCAAAATGATCTTCTCAATGATTGTCCATTAATCCTTCTGCTTTTTTTAAATTCTCAAGTGATTTAAATTAATCAGGAACAAATGTTTTTTGATTTTTGACATATATTCTATGTTTTCTGAAAAGGATGTATTTTTTTGTTTTGTTTTGTTTTGCTGTGAAGGAATTAGTGAGACTTCTGCAACAGACTCTAAGAACCTCCCAGGTTGACCGACCCACTGTCCACCGACCAGCTCCACACCCCTCCTCACCCTCAGACCAGGCTCAGACTCCAGCTGTGACCCAGGAAGACGTGTCTCGGCTGGAGGCGCTGCTTCAGGAGAGAGATGTCCAGATTCCGTCCCTGAGTGGCCACATGGAGCGTCTGTCCCTGGAGAAGGAGAGCCTGCAGAAGGAGCTGAAGGGCCTGAAAATCAAGGTGGGGGAAATGAACGACCAGCTGGGAATGCTGATGGAGACCATCCAGGCTAAGGATGAAGTCATCATGAAGCTGTCGCAGCAGAGCGAGGAGCAGAGCGGAAATCCAAATGATGCAGGTTCACCTGGCCCCCACAAGGAGCGGCAGGAGCTGGACATCCTCAAGGTGCAAAAGCAGACTTTTTGACCTTCAAAAGCTGGAGAACGTGCGTTTTCTGTGAAATTGAAACATACGCAACTTTGCAGAAAAAGGCTGAAGAAGCTGAACTTGCACTATTAAAGCCTAAAGAAGCAAAACACTAGCTAAAAACTAAAAGTAGTAAAAGGTTAGCTGAAAGAAGCAAAATGCTAGCTAATGTTAATAAAAGTAGACAAAAGGCTAGTTAAAAGTATAAAAAGGCTAGCTAATAGCTAGAAGTAGTAAAAGAAAAGCTCATCTACAAGCTTAAAGTAGCAAAGAGCTACGCATCAGAATGATAGCTAAAGGCTAAAAATAATGGTTGTTAAATGCTAAAATAACGAATGGCAGCTAAAAGCTAAGAATAACAGAAGTAGACTAAAGGCTAGCAAAAGGCTATCTAAAAGCTAAAATCCAAAATAATCAAATGACTGGCTAAAGGTATCAGAAAGTAATCTATAAAGGAGAATTGTAGCTAAAAGCAGTAAATAGTAGTGCTAAAGTAGCAATAAAGCACTATATACGTTCAGACCATTTACCATTAAAATAGCACAAAGTATATAATTCAACAGTTATTTGGAAGTTTCCATTTTTGAAAGACATGCTTATTTTTTAAATTTTTATTATATTAGTTGTTTGTTGTATGTGTGTTGTCTTTAACAGGACAGTTTACAAGGATACAAATCCCAGAACAAATTCCTGAACAAAGAGATCCTGGAGCTGACGGTGCTGCGGCGAAACGCAGAGACAAGAGAAAAGGCTTTAGAGGCAAAGGTACTAGCTTGTGTTTAGATGGAACTGTAGACAGCAAGTCTGAATGACTTTATTTAAATTGCACTGTCGACCGTAAAACCCTAAAGATATGAAAAAGAAACAAGGAACCGATTTTTACCGTTATCCTCTCCTCCTGTCATTGCAGTGCACAGCTCTGGAGGCCAAGCTGTGTCAGGTGGAGAGTAAATATTTGGTGCTGCTTCAAGAGGTCAGGACTCCGGTGTGTTCGTCGTCGGAGCAGAGCCCGGATCGGGAGGTCATTTCCAGATTACTGGAGGACGCACTGCAGGGCTCAGATCAGCTGGAGCATGCAATCTTTAAACCAAATACTGTCAGGTACGAGAAAATAAACGGATGCTTCTAAATATTAAAGTGAAGTTTTTCAATTTATTTAAGATTTAAAGTAGTTTTACAGCCATACAAATCCAAACATTTAGGATAGTAAAAACTTGTACCATGATAATCATGCCTTATTTTATTCCTATATTACCAGAATTTTATGATGAAGATATGAGAGGAAACACTGATAACTCAGATGAATGTAAAAAAAAGAAAAAATGCACTCACAAAACCAGTTCCACTTCAATAAACATTTGCATACAATTATTATTATTTATGCTTCTTTGTATTGCACCAATTTAATAAATAATAATCAGAAAAGCCCTGCATGTTGTTGACATCTGAGTCATATAGATCAGGTTGGCTGATTTTTCTCTCCATCAGTGAGTATGACGCGTACGGCTTCAAGACAGTCCCCGAGGAGGAGGAAGAGGAGGAGAGGCTGGATGCGAAGGTCAGGGCCTTGGAGCTGAAGTCTCTGTCCATGGCTGATCAGGAGGTATCTGTTGGGGTCAAGTGGGAGAACTTCCTGGCCAGCACCATGAACAGAGACCTGGTGCGCTCCCCCGAGCTCAAGGCGCTGATACGCTGCGGCGTGCCCCACGAGCACCGCCCCCACGTGTGGCGCTGGTGCGTCACCCACCACGTGAAGAAGTTCCGCGACCACTTGGCGCCGGATTATTACGAGACCTTGCTGAACATGGCCCAGGAGAGGCCCAACCCGGCTTCGAAGCAGATCGAGCTGGACTTGCTGCGTACTTTGCCCAACAACAAGCACTACGCCTCGCCGAGCGCAGGCGGCATCCACAAACTCAGGAACATCCTGTTGGCCTTCTCCTGGAGGAACCCAGACATCGGCTACTGTCAGGGACTGAACAGGTACTGAACTGGATTCAGTTCATTTCACTCTCTTTTTATTACGTTGTAACCAATATCACTTTATGACATGTCGTTTTTTTTAGGCTAGTAGCTATCGCCTTGCTGTACTTAGACCAAGAAGATGCCTTTTGGACTCTTGTAGCCATTGTGGAGGTTTTCATGCCTAGAGACTATTATACAAAGACTTTGCTTGGTTCACAGGTGAATATAATTATAGTTCAACATGAGAAAAGAAAAATTGTAAAGAAAAAAAAATACAGTAAATATATCTCTGCTGGGTTCCTGCAGGTTGACCAGCGCGTGTTTAAAGACCTGATGAGTGAGAAGCTGCCGCGCCTTCATGCCCACTTCGAGCTGCACAAGGTGGATTTCTCCCTCATCACCTTCAACTGGTTCCTGGTAGTGTTTGTGGACAGCGTGGTGAGCGACATCCTCTTTAAGATCTGGGATGCCTTTCTGTTCGAAGGACCGAAGGTAAGAGGCGGTTGATGTTCAGCTATGATCCTTTAGTTTGATTTTTTTTTTTTTTGTCTGAACAGGTTTGAACAGCTGTGAAGAAATCTAAGAAATGACTTAAATGTGGTCTTACTAGAGCCAAAAGCAATTTAGGCAAATACAGACTCTGACATGAGTGGCTTTATTCCTTCCAGGAATGCTTGAATTAAATTCAAGTGAATTCATTCAGTATTTTTTGATTTATATTAAGACGGATGTTTTGTGCCGTGTGTTCAGACATATTGTCTCCATTTCTCTGGTCTTAACCGTGTTAAAAATGTTTCTCCATTACATTCATACAGAAGGGAGGTTTCACGCCTTATGATTCTTTATTTTCCACAGATCATATTTCGATTTGCTCTCGCTCTATTTAAGTACAAAGAAGAAGAATTTTTGAAGTTGCAGGATTCCACAGCCATCTTCAAATACCTTCGATGCTTCACTCGCACAATCCTGGATTCAAGGTAAAATACCGTGTCATTTAAACAGCTTTTAAAGATCTCAGTTATATGGGAAATGTTCAAAAACACTTCACTTTTCTTGTGTAATGTCCAACTGGGAGCAGACCCTCGAGGAAAACCTTGGACATGATGGTTGTCTCTCAGCTGCTCTGGGAACACCCTACAGTCCTCTCAGACGAGCTGGAAGAATGTATCAGCTGTCGATTAGCGCGCCAGTGTGTAACTTTGAATAAAATTGTACTTTCTTTGGTTTTCAGGAAGCTGATGAACATTGCTTTTGTCGACATGAACCCATTCCCCATGAGGCAGATCCAGAACCGCCGCTTGTTCCACCTGGAGAAGGTGCGTCTGGAGCTGACGGAGCTGGAGGCCATCAGGCAGACCTTCCTGAAGGAGAGGGAGACGAGTCAGGACGGACGCAGCTTTGTTAGCGACGACGAGGAGGATACCTGATGAAGAGGATTCTGTGCTGCTGTGGAATGAAGACATGACAGCATCTCCGCAAATTTGTGACGCATTACAGTCAGCGAGGGTTATATTGTCCTCGTTCAGTCGTAGGAGTCTGTCTCTGCATTATGATTAGGAACAATGA
Source organism: Millerichthys robustus (assembly GCA_034783495.1). Taxonomy (NCBI): domain Eukaryota; kingdom Metazoa; phylum Chordata; class Actinopteri; order Cyprinodontiformes; family Rivulidae; genus Millerichthys; species Millerichthys robustus. Next base: position 8,715,754 of record JAVKLF010000011.1, on the reverse strand, counting down.
GTTAAAGGACCGAAAACCCATCAGTATTCCTACCAATATCTTATTTTCTTTAAAAAAAAGACATTCTGTGTACTTTTATATGTTGCCTTACAACAAATGTCTTATCAATACCAACCTTTACAGCCTAAAGCAGTATTTTCAAATGTTTTTGTGCCTTTTTAAAGAAATTCATGTATTTTTTTTTTCCCAATCGTGACTTCTTTACGCTTGTGTCTTTTGTTGCACTTAAATTTCTGATGCTGGAGCTTCAACTTTGCAGAAAGGTTTAATTTTTAAAAGTTCCCGTTCAGATTTGTATAGGGAAGGAAAATAATGGAGGTCTATGAGAGGATGCATCAAAAACTAAAAGCTTTCATTTATTGCCAACTGCAGGAACTCCATGTTAAAATGTGTTTATAATTCAAACATTTTCAGTATAAACAGACACATTGGAAGCCATCAAATCAAGTGTTGTCTTATTGGTCAGTTCATGTTTTGAATGTTTTTTTTTTCTGAAACCTATCTGACTCATTACTTATATTTTTCAAAATCCTTAAAAACATTGTTTTGCACATACACAACTGCTTCAGGATTGAATCAAGACACAATTTGACATTAATTTACTTCAACAGATTAGTGAAACCCTTCAGATCATTAATTAAATAAAAACGGGGTGGCTGTTGCAGGGTGGTTAGGGGGGTGGTCCTGAGACTGGCGGGCTGCTGATTCGATCCCCCACTCTGTCTGTCCCAATCTTTGCACATTTTGTTTTATTTTCCATTTGTTTGACTCTTTAAAATAGTTTGAAGGGTTAATCATCAGCTGTTTTTCTGAGCCTCTGGTGTCTTTACACTCGCAGTCCTCACTGTGGCAGTGTAACATTATTTAAGAGGCGTTCACGCAGTGGCTGCAATCTTTAAAATGTCAAAGTATGTCAAAGCATACCTAAAATAAATTTGGCCTTATTTGTAAAATTCTCCACTTTGTGAAGATTCAGGTACTTATCGATTCATTTTTGAAGCAGGTTGTTTAGTTCTGAGGCTGAGTTGTTTGAGCAGAAAACTGTGAACACCTGGATGAACAGGATCTTAGAGGAGACTGATGAGGAAGTGGTTGTTTATCTTTCTCTTTAGTTGAGCAGTTCTTCCTGTGTACTGGTACCTCATTTGTAACTTTTTTAAAACTTTACAAAATTTGCTCTTTATCCTTTTGTTAAAATACTTGTGAACACATGGCTGAATTATGTTTATTAACTCTCATGTAGTGGTAGAAATTAAATTTGAATTTGTTTATGAGAGCCGGTCTCTCATTAGATCCAAATTTTCCAAACTTTTGAATTTTATTATTTTTTTGACCTGCAATGGTAAAGAACTTGTGGATTAGGTTTGGAAGCTTTTTTTTTTTTATGTTCAGATGGAATAAGCTACAGTACATCAAAAATAATCATCTTTGCTTTCTGTTTTTTTGTTTTGTTTGTTTATTTCTCTCTCAGCACAGTATTGCACAACATGAATGTTATCTTAAATCTGATCTGTTTTTTCATCTCTATTGTTAATCTTCTTTATTGAATGAAAAAAAAAACTTTGTTAAAAATTTTTTATTATTCTGACACTTTGTGATAAACCACTTAAAAGGTAGCTTCAATAAATAACTGTTTAATAAGTGAGTTGTCTCGTTACCTGAAATAAAACAATTTTCTAAAACAAATAAGTTTTCTTTAGTATTTTTTTTCCTTGAATTTTGTAAACGTGTTCCTTGAAGGCCATTAAAAAAGATTTTGTTGCATTATGTCCCTCCAAATCATTTGTCCTTTTGCTGATTTTAGCTTATGGCTAGCCTTTTGATACTTTATGCTATGATTCTATTATCCTTTAGCCAACATTTTGCTACTTTTAGCCTGCCTATGATACTTTTAGCTAACATTTAGCTACTTTTACCTTTTGTTTTGCTCCTTTTACCTTTAATAACTCCGTTTTAGCTTCTTCGGTTGATTTGAACAGTCACTCATCGCTCTTCATTCCCTCTGTATTTTCACAGGAAATGCAGATTTCCCTCTCCCTGAAGGATTCTTGTTGGCTCAGTTTGCAGTGAGTATCTTTAAAATGTTGGGTTGGGGTTATTCAGGCAGTCCTGCCTCCCTGCTGTACTTTCAGAGCAGAGCCATCAGGGGGAGGAGGGACTTCTGCTCGAACAAAAGCCTGATGGGTTGACCTGCTTGGTGACAGAGAGCAACAGAGACGCCAGACGAGCTGACTTGTGTCTCAGCTGCCACCAGCAGAACCCAGCAGCTGGAAGAGACGTGGGAACGAATGATCTGACACAAAGGTAAGTTATAATGTTGGTAGATTTAGATATAAGCTGTCTGTAAAAAGCCTCTCGTTTGAAACCAGAAAAGGAAGTTTGTGGCCTTTCAGTGTAGGTTTTTGTTATTTTTTTTGTCGCCTCATATTTGCATTTACAGATCAGTCTCACCCATCAAGGCTGGCAGTTTCAGCCAGATAAAATGTTTCACTACAGAGGCCCCCTGCCCTAATTACTTTGAAATCCTCTTTTCGTCAAAATTCCTCTTCTAATCACCAAAAACTTAAACCACAATGCCCAGCTTAGCTCTGTGCTCCTTGATTGTTTGTGAAAACTTTCCTGGTCAAGTTGAAGTGCTCAGGTTTGTTCAGCAGCGAGGTGAAAGTCAAGGAAAGTCAGTTCAACAAGCTGGAACACGTGTTAGAAGAATTCCATGCCTTTAGTCAGAAATAAAACGACAACTCTTTTTTTTTTACATTCTTGTTTGCATTGACAGGAGAAGAAGGAACACGGCTCCTGGAGAGGCAGCTCTGCGGGGTTTCAGTGGCAGCTATCAGGCCAGCTCCTTCATCAATGAGGACACATGGCAGCATTCAAGCAGCAGAATGTGGAGGATTTCTACGAAATCGGAGAAGAACTGGGAAGGTGAGGGGGAAACGTCCCAGGTGTTTTCAGGAAAGAGAGGAAGATGTTTGGGGTGTGATTCAGTAAGACGCCGGGTGTGTGTGTGGGGGGGTGTCCTCCTGAGGGTATGCACAGAAAGAGGCAGGCCTGTTTAAGCTTGACCTGGGGAGTGTCACCGTGCTAAAGTAGGTTGGGGTTTACTGCAGAGGGGATGAAGTTTCAAAAGCGAGCGCGCTCCTAAACAAACGAGCTGCATTTGGAGTGCTTTTAAACATCCATGGATTAAACGAGCTGCTTTTAAAAGAACTGGTTCTGGGCAGTAAATGGTAACCGAGCCCTCACAGAGAATCAGTCATGGAGACGCCCGTGGCTCTTGGGGAAATAGATTTAAGGAAGTTTGCAGAGAACAGTATCGTTTAAGGAAGCTTTTGTCAGAGGAATTGTAAATTGGAACGTTTCTGACCTCTGACCTCTCTCACCATTATTCCACGTGGTGTTTGTTGACCATTTCCAGTTGAACTTCTTTGTCTTGGCTGCTCCAGTCGATTTAAAAAAAAAAAGTTTTTTTTATACATGGAGAGGAAGAATTTCCACATTATTTTTGTCATATTGAAATACTAAACATATAAGTATTTTTTATTTTACTTTTTAAGAATATATCGACAGTTTATTAATCAGCAACATCATTCCCAGGATGTTTAGCAGTTAACTAAACTCAAACTGAACTTTTATAGATTGATCGTTTGAAGTAGAGTAATGTGGAATGTTTATGAACAATTATCTTACCTTAGATAGTTTCCTGACAAAAATAGTTCCGATTTTCTTGACAATGCCTATCTTTGTGTGAGTGTGTGCATAATGTTCGTTGTCTGGACCAGTTATCAAAAATATTTTACCAACCACTGGATGAATTTTAATGAAACTCTTAGAAAGTAATCATTAGACGCAAACCTGCAACTAACTGAAAAAACGTTTATAAGCAACTTCTGTGAGTCCTGTCACAGAAAGGACTTCTTAAAACGCTGATGATTCCTCTGATGTGGAAGCTTTAAAACTCTGCTCTGCTTTAGAGATCTTCCGTATTGTGAGAATCTGAAACTTTTGCGTGTAGTGAAAGGAAACCACACAAGATCAGAATGTGTTCTCGCACAAAACTTGTTTCCTCAAATGTGCCGTTTCCTTGCCGTTCACTCCTGTCTCACAGTGATGAGTTTCTAGTGAGTCCTGCCCACAGTTCACTTGTGCCCACCTCCCCCCACAGGAATTATTACTCACTTGCCCTCTCAAGACTTTAAAAAGATGCTTGGGCGGGGGACTGATTACTCATTTTGCCTCCTTGTTGACAAAGTTTTAATCTCACCACCATTCTTTCCTTGACACACAGAGTGGAGCAAGCCTGTCCAAAGCTTCAGACGTGAGTTATTTACTGACGACCGGAGCTGTTTTGTCATTCCAGTTATGACACATATGATGCCATTCAGGAGGAAGTGTTTAGTGTGAACTCACAGCTGAGACAGAGCGCAGGTAACAAGGCAGCATCGTGAAGCAGAAGTGGAACTTGTTCACAGGTGGCCCTCTTCACTTTCTGTTAGATTCAGGTTTGGTCCTAAAGCTACAGTTGTTAAAAAAAAAGAAAGGGAGTGCCGTTCACTTGGACTAAAATTCTGAAACGGGAGGGCATGTTACAGTGGATGTGCCGGTTGCTCTAAGACAACATCCTGACATGTTTACATGGGTTCATACACGCCAAGGGAGTCACTGAGTCATTGTTTCTGGTCGTAGGTTCAACACTTCACTTCTCGCTCAGATTCAAAAACTTGGGACGAACTGCCAAGGAAACATCCATAAATTATTTTACAATAAACCGTTGGGCCACCGCAAGCTTCCAGAACCACATGAATGCAGATTGGCATTCATTTTGCAAGTATTTGGAATGCTGAAATGCTCAAACTTATTGCTCCACTTTCTTGTTGTTTCCGCTGCTCTGATGAAAGGAACTGTTTGACTTCACTTGTTTTTCCAATGACTTGCTGAACAGCGGCATTTCAAGATGAATCATTTTGAACACGTGTGGTCTTTGTAACATTCATCTGAAACCAGTGTGAGAGCCTCTAAATAGTTTCACAGAATTATTTGTGTCATTTTTCTTGTTGCAGGCGTTAGAAGTTTGCTTTCAACCCAGACACAGGAACTCGGAAAATGTCACTTTTCACCACAGCTGATATGCAAAGTGATCGGCTAACTGGTATTTCGGCCTCACAACAATCTTCTCTTGAAATAAAAGATGAGATGAAAGAATAGCAAAAGTCATCAGAGAAACGTTCTTAATTTGAGGAAGTGGAAGCTGATGCATGCAAGGCAGCGACACGCTCTATTGGCTGCAGGAATCACACACTCCATGTGTTGAAGTGAAACGAGCTGTTTGGACGGCAGACAGCTGCTGCTGCTGCTGAACCCAGCAGTAACATCCCTGGGTTTCTTCAAAGGGTGTTCACTGTACGAAAGCTTCCTATTGCGCAGAAGTCAGGCTTGCATGTGTGTAGATCACTGCGGGATGAAGACGTTAAGAAAATAACTGGAAGGAAACTCTTGACCTTTTTTTTTTTACCATTCCTACCAGTCCTGTTTGACAGAGGTCTTTTTATAACTTTAAGTATTCATCACTGCTCTGCCTCAGATAGTTAATAAACAGGGTGAGGCCACTCTGGGCAGAAAAAAAAGACAAACAATAAAAAAGTTTAAACACTCAGAGGAAATGGTCCAAGCGGTGGCATCATTAGAGAAAAGAAAGTGTTATCAGGTAGTTGCCAAAGCATCCAACAGTCAGTCAAAACAATTAGTAAAGGCCAATAACTCTAGAATCCCTCACAGATGCATCAGACTGTATTATCTGTAGTGGTGACCCAATACCGGTACTGGTTACAGTGTCAGGCCCGATGCCAGCATTTTGCATATACAGTACTCGTACTTAACGTCCCAATACTCAGAACTGATACCAATAGACATCAGACAGAGTGTCAGCCTCACGGACAGAAACTGGAAGTTGGTTCCATAAGAGCTTGGTAACTGAAAGGTCTGCATCTCATTATATTTTTAGAAACTCTAGGAACCCCAAGTAAACATGCAGTCTGAGAGCAAAGTTCTCCGTTGGGGAAATTTCTCCTTCTAGCTCCCATTAAAACTTTAACAGCAGCACTTTAGATTGTCTGAAGACTTTTTAAAGAGTTTTGGACACCCAGATAATAAAGAATTACATTTACAATAACAAAATACAATCTAAACGTGATAAATGCTTGGATCAATTTTTCAGCATCAATTTTTGGACAAGATCTTATCCATCTGATCTGCTGTTACAATTATTTTAATAGTCACATGACCTTTCAACTTGAGCCATTTATTTTTCCATTTCATCCATTTTATCTCTGTGCTTAGCTTTTTGTATCAGTAAGATGTTTTCAGACACAATCAAAGCAGCATATTTGTTTTCTTTAGAAGTTGGAGCGCCCCACTTCAAATTACAGCAGTGTCCCAGTTCAGGACTTGGTGGATTCTGATTCTGTCCAGCTTCGTCACGCTGCTCCAAAGATTACTCTGCCGACAAGTGTGTTTAGATGTTTGTTGGGCGCCACTTGTCCGAGCATTCCTTGTCTGAGGATAATGACCTTCAGCTGTTGGAAGTGGAAACTCTGCAGAGAGACGGTACTTTAAGCCACACCAACGGGCTTAAGGGGCTAAGACAGACGGCACGCCAGGCCGGTTTTGGAATACTGCTTGTAGGATCCACTCTGTTACTCTGACACTTGGTTGCAGTGTTGAAGTAAAACCTGTAGTCCAACACTTTGTCGCAGTGGAGCTGCAATCATCATTCTCACACTGAAACAATAATAACCCCCTCTGAAATCATCCGATTCAGCAGAAGTCAGTGAATGACTCATCTTTTTCAGTCAGGCGTGTTGAATCGGAGAAACATCTCTAACATGCAGGACAGTGGGTCAGGAGGATCAGGGTTGGGGCAACCTCTGCTTTAAAGAACTGCTTGACAGTGAAACTGAGAAACCGCTCCTGTCGTTTGACAGCTCATTCCTTTGGTTGATGCTTGTTTTTATAGGAGGAATTTACTGTTCCCTCCAAAATGTCCTCCCTAGCATTGTTCAGCTTTTCTGGGAAATCTCCGGGTTGCAGCGAATTGATCACGCAGTCAGACAACACATTTGACTTTCTAGGCTCTTCACTGGACGCCCACCCACTATTATCATTTTGGGACTTGAAGGCGTGCATCTTTGTGGAACATATTTCTGTAACACGTAAAGCTTCAAACTTCTTTCTCTCCTCTGCAGCAGCCTCTGCTCAAACAGGTTCACATACTTATTATATTACCAAGGTCTTTAGGGACATTAAGACATGTTTCCTAAAGACATATTGTGAAAGAAAACAGTTGTTCACAAGCATTCCTTTTAATTAAGAAGCAAT
>JAVKLF010000011.1:8694777-8708280 GCA_034783495.1 Millerichthys robustus | reverse complement strand
GTTCTTGACATTACTATTTTTTTAGTTCTAGCTATGTAAAATAATGAATTATTGCTCCTTTGGTCGTAACAACTGTCAGATTTAATTCAACCCAGTGGCTTTTATAAAGTTGTGGATTGCTTTATAATTTATAGTTTTGCGTCACTAAAGAAATGTGTCTATGTGTTAAAATGTTCTAATTGTCATTTTGTCATTGCAGAAGTAAACACTTCTGGGTTGTAAATTCCCACATTGTTGTGGTTCATTTCAAAATGCTTTAGTCTTATCCGTGGAAGAAGTGTTAGAAGGCACAAGTGAAAGTTGAGCCGCAGCAGCTCTCCACTTCTCCTGCTCCTCAGAGCTCTTCCTGTTTTCCTTCCAGCTGCAGATAGGAGGCATGTGAAGACAAAGACAGTGAGAGGAGTTATTATTAGCCCACCACAGACGGTCTGAACGCTTTGTGTCCAATCTAGATGAAGTTCCTGCCAGTTGTTGTTTCCACTTCTGCTGTTTTAGTTGTTTAGTTTACATTAAGTTAAACTATTTTGTTGTAACTCCTGCCACGACGCTTTGAAATGTCCTAACATCCGTCTTTGTTATGCCTCTTGACTGGAGTCCGGGGCCCAATCAAACTCATGGATACAGAAAATAATAGAGCTATCTGGACGAAAAACATTTTGGATGCTGCAGAGGATCTTAGCCTGATGGAGAAATAAAATAATCTTTTAGCACCAACAAAGTGAGTCTCCAAAAAACAGTTACAATAAACAACTGACTTTCAGGGTTCATGTCCAGTTTTAATCAGTCTTTATTTTTCTCATATTTTCTGTCCGAAGGCTTTTCACTTTGATGACAGCTTATTATTAACTTGTTAAAAAAGTTGTGCTGAATTTTGTTGCACAGATTTGAAGTAAAACATGAAAATCACACCAAAATGTGAATCTCAACCAAGAACAGTGTGCTATGACTTTTGGTAGTGGTACATTGCACATCCAAGACAATACTTGAAAATATTTTTAATAAAGTACAATTAGGGAGAATACCTAATCCGTTTGATGATGTCACACAAACTTTTGTGCTGCCTAAAATTTTCACATCTTTTGCAAACAAACTTCTTTTTCCCAGAACCCGTTTGGGTACACGAACAAATTTAACCTCAAAAGTTTTTCTCTCAAATCTCAGACCCAGGCTTCCACAGACTTCATTTACGTTTTAGCTCAAAATATTCTCTTCGAAACAGAAACAGATGTAAAACTTTTGCACAGCACTGCAAATGAAGGTTCTAATTGCCTATTTAAAGAGAATATTTCAGTTTTTTTAAGAATGAGTAAAAAATAAATAAATTTTTCCTTTGCATAATGGAGACAATATTGTTATAATACCAGTGAATTTAGTCCACGTTAAAATATTTTCAAACTAATAAACCTGGGAAACTAAAAGATACGAGTGTGTTCTGTTGGTTTTATCATTTTCCAACACCCACGTGTTTCTGCAGAACCTGATAAAGTTCAGGCTTGTTTTTCCGGTCTGACTGTAGAATGCGGGCAGGACAGTTCACAGCAGCAGGATTAATAAAGAAAAATCATACACGCTTCTTACAGGTTCTTAATTGGATGTTGTGTCAATAAATGTCAGCCGGCTGAAAAGACTGTCATTAGATGTCACATGCGAGCATTTATTGTGTGTAACAAAACAAGAAACAATAAGCCGGCTGTCCTGTGGACGCTCTGAACGCTGTACCAGTTTGTTGTGAATAATTTAGAGGCTTCGGGATTCTTTCTGGAGGTTAAATGTTGGAAGATGAGAAGATATTTGGCTGAAAGTTGGATGGAGTGGGAGGACAGAGGCTTTGTTCACTCTGTCAGCCTGGCTGATTGTCTTCTGTCTCTGCAGGAAACGGGAAGTAATGGACCGTACCGCAATATTTCAGACAAGTCTGACAAAGGATTTCCTCTACAGCACGTCCAGTCATTTCCTGCTGGTTCAAAATGTTACCTGCAATACCTTTTTAGTATGACTACTCAGATTAAAAGCCATAAAACAATGGGGTCAAGTGAAGTTTTTTCACCAGCCAACATGAAAGATGGATTTAATTGCTTCTGTGGCTTTGTGTGTGTTTGTTAGCAAAATATCTCATGAGAAATGGCTGCCACGGCTAACTGAACTTAGTAAACACAAAAATGTTCACAGCTGAGTCAGTTTTACAGATATTACAGTCACATTTAGTGATTCTGGCTGAGTCATCTCCAACATAATCATTGACTGTGAACAGATTACATGGAATCTTTGTGTAAAACTTTTGGAATAAGTCTCAGAATCAACCTTGTCTGTCTGTTAGTAAAATAGCTCATGAATCATTGGACAGATTATAATAAAACACCCAAATCAATTTGTTTTTCTTTTGTGTCTGCAGTGGGCAGTTTGCAGTTGTCAAGCGTTGTAAAGAGAAGACCACCGGCACCCAGTACGCCGCCAAGTTCATAAAAAAACGCCCAAGTCGGATCAGCAGGCGGGGCGTGAAGAGAGAGGAGATCGAGCGGGAGGTGGACATCCTGCAGCAGATCCAGCACCCAAACATCGTAGAGCTGCACGACGTGTACGAAAACCGCACCGACGTGGTGCTCATGCTGGAACTGTGAGTTGCTGCATCACTCAGCAACACTGAAAAGAGATTACAGACGCAAGAACCAGACCAAATAATATAAAACAGCTACAGTCTACAAAGCAAAATGTATGTTTGTTTATTTTTTATTGTGTCGTATAGAAAATGTCAGGGCAGTTTAAACCACGAAAAGCCTCTGACCTTGAACAGTGTTCTGGTCTGAGTTGGTTTTTGTGTACTTGTACTGTTTGTTGAAGCGCTGTTTGTTCAAGACCTTTTGTCAGGAGGGATCATGTGTGTCAGATAGGACCAAATGTTTCTCACAAAGTAAATAATGCTTGTGCCTCAGAGGGGCCCCCGTTTACATCCAGAGATGGCCTGGGAAAATAGAGTGTCTAATTGGGACGAGCTAAAACTCATTCCAGTTATTGTTGAACCCACTGACAGACTTAATCCAGTACTAACTCGTCCCAATCAAGCTGTTTTCAAGAGGTTTTGCAGCCCTTTTTCAGATCATTTTAGGGAATAATTGGGATTAAGATGTAGATGAAATGTCTCATATGATGCTTGAGGTGATGCAACAAACATACAGTATTTAAAGCACCTATATGTGTGCATCTAGTTCCTGAGTACACACTTTAGATAAAGACAGTCTTTCTTCTAAATTATCTCAGTTTGTGTGTATATATATATATACACATATGTGTGTGTGTTTTCAGGGTCTCTGGAGGAGAGCTGTTTGATTTCTTGGCTCGGAAAGAATCTCTCTGTGAGGAGGAGGCCACTCAGTTCATTAAACAGATCTTAGACGGGGTTCACTACCTCCACTCGAAGGGGATTGCACACTTTGATTTAAAGGTACAACACAGCGTTCGTCCTGTGCGTGTGTGTACATGTGTGTTCATCTACACCCTTTTTACCTTGGAAAGTCAAAATAAGCCTCATGTGAAAGCTAATGCAGGTATCTGGTAGCGTCTCACTCTTCTGGTTCACAGGTCCTTCCTGTTAGCGCGGGACAAACATGCAGCCTGTCAGATAACGACACCACGAGGTTATCTCGTCACTTTCAGAGAGCAGTGTTGCCCACATAACTCTGTAGCTTGTCTTTACTTCAGAAGGATTTTGTTAAGTAATAAAAAAGAAACTCTGTGGTTTACGTTTGTCCTGCCTTGTGCAGCAACTTTCCGTTCACGACAGATCTGTGCAATAATTAGTGCTTTAAATTTCAGCAGGTGTTACTTTTTTTTATCTGAATCATGTACCAGAATTATTTTTAAACCCAAAACTGCACTGAAAACACTATTTATCCAACACTTTATGGCCAAGACTTCATTATTTTGTCCCAATAGGGTTTGTTTTGTTCCAAAGGTAAGGCAACAGGCAGATTTGAAGATTAATTCTTGTCTTGAACAACCAAATTTCTCTTTCTCAACGTTACACAGTCTTACACTTTTTTATATGTTCCCTCTCACCCAAAACGTGTTGGGATTTAGCTGTTCTGTTCTTGGCTGAAATAATGTGGAATTTATTTTGCTTTTCCTTCAGATTCAGGGCTGTGAATAAACACTGAAATATTTGACTGTGTCAAAGAATAAACTGCTAGTGGAACATGAGGAGATATTTGCCTATTTTAACCAAATGATGGATCAAATGATTGTGTTTCAGCTAAACTTTGGCACTGTTTGTGAAAAAGCAGCAAACATTGAGGCTCCTCACGTTTCTTTGTTTTCATACTGAAGACATTAGAGGCATTCTCAATGTGTTCATGATGTACAAGCAAGAAAGATGAGAAGTGCTTTTTTCCCAAGATTTCTTATTGTTGTTTTCTAAGAATAACTTTTCTTTTAAACGCATGCACAGAGAGGCGGCTTTATCCAGGTAACCTGAGTGAAGTACTCGTTTCAGTCAGCTCTGGTTTTGGTAGAAATCTACCGAATTATCTGCTTCGGTGTTTTGTTTTGTTTGTTCTGCAGCCTGAAAATATCATGCTGCTGGACAGAAGCGTCCCTCTGCCCAGGATTAAAATCATCGATTTTGGACTGGCACACAAAATAGAACCTGGGGCAGACTTCAAAAACATTTTTGGCACGCCTGAATTTGTTGGTAAGTTGTTTTTTTGTCAACTCCTTCATCCATCTTGGTTTTGTGCTTTTTAGTGAAACTAAGTTTGGGCCTTTTTGTTTTCAGCTCCAGAAATAGTCAACTATGAGCAGCTGGGATTGGAAGCAGACATGTGGTAAGAGCCTGTAACCACTTCTGACTCAGTACGACGGGTCACGCTGCAGAACCGTTGGTTTACCCTGTGCTATTTTTCACAGGAGCATCGGAGTCATCACATATATACTGTAAGTTGGCACAATTACATCCTGGAGAATTGTCGAGCCAGACTCCGAGCCTGCAGGTTTTTTGCTGTTGTTTCAGATTGAGCGGTGCGTCTCCTTTCCTCGGCGACACAAAACAGGAAACGTTGGCCAATATCTCCGCCATGAGTTATGATTTTGATGAAGACTTCTTCAGTAACACCAGCGAGCTCGCCAAAAGCTTCATCAGACAGCTGCTGGTCAAGGACACGAGGTAAATAAATGAAAAACAAAGATCATCAATGTCCTGCAAAGTGAAGTCTTGATATGTGCTTAATCAGTCCGTCTGGAAGGATTTTGGTTCTGTAGTTTGATGACCAAAACACACTTAAAATCAAATACTAATACTAAACAAAGCAATACTTATTTTTACCCTTTACTCTCTTGCTGTTTTGACACATGTTTCTGTTCAAATTCACCTTCCTGAAACTTGATATTCCCGCGATTGTTACGTCTGACTGATTTCCTCAGAGGTTCCCTTCAAAATTCCTGACAGGTTACATACTCTGTGTGCGATGGACTTGTTGGGGATTATTTACCCAGCTGCATTCTTCTGTCGTTTTTAGGAAACGGATGAAAATACTAGATGCCCTGAGTCATCCGTGGATTACGGTATGCACTGGATTCACAACACATCACAGCATGCTTTGTGTTCGCCTCGTCCTCTCGTTCCATTAAAAACGCAAAAAAAAAAAGAAAGGAAAGAAAGAAAAACATTGGATGTCAAAGGTAGCATTAAAAATAGCTGGGTCGTCTCTCGCAGGGGAGACAAATCTGTCTTTAATTATTCAAAGATATTTGACTGCAGTCTCAAACTCCCCGAGTTTCCTCCCACTCGCTGGATGTGTTTCTGGACAAACACCCCGTCACACTGGGAATATTTAGTTCACCCTACTCAGCTGAAACCTATTTCACCTCATACAGCCTCAGGCTGTCGCAAGACAAAACAAAACCTTTGTCTTAAATGTCAGCAAAACAAAGCTGAATCAGTAATTATCTTCTGAATGGTCGTGAAAACTGTGATGGAAGTCTATTTACAATGGCTGCTCAAAGGCATGTGAGAAATGTTATATTTATTTATTGCTGTGAAATCCTCACTCATCCCTTTTGGATCCGAGCATGAAGCCAGGAAACGAATGTCTGCTGTGTGTTTGTGACGTCCTACCTGCCACAGTTGTAAACTCCTATAGGAAGTCACACACTAATCCCTTCACCACCAAGTGTTTGTTTTGAAGATGCAACAATGAGACCAGCATCTCACTCAGTGTCCTCCCCCTCCTCCTCCTCCTCCTTCTTCCTCCCCCCTTCTGTCCGAAGTCCTGTGGCCACACGGAAGGAGATGCAGCTGCGTCCGAGGCCGAGGAGAAAACCGAAAAGCTGAAGACCAAACGTCTAAAGGCGTACACAATTCAGTCGCGCTCCAGCATGCTTCACCACAACAACGCGTACGTTAGCGTCGAGCAATTTGTTCACGTGGCGGAGCACATCAGCTTGCTGGATGCTGGGATATCAGCAGTGGCGGGGACTAACCACGCCCTGCGCTGTGAGGTAGAAGCACTGCTCTCCATCTACAACGACAAGGAGGCCTGGTGCCAGGAAGAGAGCAAAGCTGCCAAGAAGCGCCTCTCTCAGGCCTGCTACAAGTTCCGTAAAGTGGAGGCCGTCCGGATGCTGCTGCAGGAAGACGTCGAGGCTATAGATGCTAGTCTGGAGGTTATGAGCGGGAAGTACAAGCAAAGGCAGAGCCAGCTGGACACTCTGAGGCATGAGCTGGACTCGGAGTTGCGGTGGCTGCAGGAACTGATGGAGTCGGCGGGAGTATCCAAAATGGCAGACTGAGTGCAGATGTGAAACAAGCAGTCAAAGAGCTGCTGCGTTAATCCTGCAGAGCTGACCTGGGCACCAAGCAAACTCTCACAGAGTTTGAATAACCCAACTTGAATTACTTGAAAACATGTTTTTTTTAAAGAACATGTTTAATAAATTGGACATTTTGATTCAATCTTTTTTTTTGAACAACACAAACTAAGGATTAAATGGTTGTTTGTAGTTTCATGATTTAAAAATAAAGTTACTTAGCCAGTGAATGGTACATTTTAAAGATAGTGCAAATTTTGAAATTAAATATAAAATTGTTTTCCTGAACTATATCAAATAATGGAAGCTCTTACTCTAGTAATTTTCCAGATATCTGCCACCTGAAATGAGGGTATGCACTCAATATAAACAAAGCACTCAGCTGGGACCATTGATAACCAAATGGAAGCTTGTGTCACGTGACTGACCCACTTCAGACTAAACTAAACATTAGGGTTTATTTTGCACACTGTCCTGCTGCTAATGGCAACAAGCACTTCTGAAATTATACATATTTTTAAGTTTCATATCGATTATTTTACAAAAAAAAGAAGCATCATCAGCTTGGGAGTTTTTTTCTTATTGGAAATATAATAGAAGAATTAAAACAAGAAAGTCTTCTAGATGTGGTTTTTATATTGTTATTAGATTCAGTTAAAATGGGTTTTTCTGAATACATTTAGGCCAAAACCCAAATATCTTGACAGAAACATAAAAGATGTAAAAGGTAAAATATTGCTGATCACATCTGAGGAGACCAGTGATGTCTGTCTGTTCTGCAACAGACAACAGATGAGCGTTTCTTTTTACCCAACTTTAATCACTGTTCGATTTATTTATATATCAAATTTCTGCCTACTGATGTTAGGAGTTATTCTTAGCATGAACGAAACTAGATTTATTTACACGTTCCTTTTGTTTGTTTCAGTCATTTTATTTGCTTGAAGCACTAAAGTGAACACAAATGTTGATGGTAGAGGTTTTTATTGAGCAGGAAGGCACAGAATCAGGCACTTTCTTTATTTCAAAGTACCTTTTTTTATTCCATATGATTTTAAGAAAGTATGTTAATGTTTTTATTATATATGTTTTATTTATTTATTTATTTATTTTACAGTGGTTTACTCGTTCCAGAGCTGTATTACACTGAAAAACATTTCAGTATTGTTGTGTTTTTCTAATTTAGATGTGCACTTTTATTTAATCCATTTGTACATATTTTATTTATTGTACCCATAAAGTGAACAGGAATCTGATGTGAAACTAATAATTCTGATAAGATCATACAAAAACATGTCTTTTCCTGTCTTGCTTGCTTCGGCTTCTTTTTATTTCTTGGTAAAACCTGACACTCTGAAATAAATGGTTTCCATTCATTAGTGTTTAGATTCCGGTTATTTGGAATTTCAGACTTAGACTTAGACTTAGACTTAGACTTGAACTTTATTGATCCCTTGGGAAGACTCCCTCAGGAAATTGAAGTTTCCAGCAGCTTTCAGGCAAAAAACAAAGATAAGTGTGCAAGATTCAGTGTTTCTTGAAGCATATGGTCAAAATTAGACTGCTATTTTGGTTTTGTATGTTTTTTTTTCAACAACTGAAACGCCTGACATTTACAAGTGAAGTTTTTTTGTTGTGTGTCTGCAGCCTCTGAACTCCCGGCAGGCCATGGTGAAGAGGCTGTCTGTGGTCAACTTGCAGAACTTTAGGAGGCAGTACGCCAGGCGGAGGTGGAAGGTAAAACTCCTGCCTCCACGCCTCACTTACGACTGATGCTCCGATGCTCTTGACGGATTTTCCACTCGTCACCCTTTTTCTCGTGCGTCTCTTTCTGCAGCTGTCGTTCAGGATTGTGGCTTTGTGCAACCATCTGACGAGGATCATGAAGAAGAACCAGAAGCTGTCTGAAGAGAATGGGGTAAGAGAGAACATTGACTCAGGGATCATTTGGTGAAATCAGCATTTAAACTGGAATGCTACAAGCCAGTGGGGTCGCCAGAGATCATTAGGGGAACAGTGTGGAATGACGTTAGCTGATCATTTTATCTAAAATAAATACACAAAAGAAAAAGATTTTGTTAATAAACTTGAAGCTATGATCACTCTGATCTGCACACTAATTTAAAATCTATGTGACAAAACAACTAAAGCAACAAAGTTTAGCATCACTGCCAAAACATTTGGTCATGTTTTAATCTGGACAGCACATTTTGTAAGTCCTCGGCTGCGGGGCACTCCATTTCGTTCAATACATAAAAAGTGATGTGGCTCGGTGTGTGTGTGTGTTTCTTTTTTTTTTCAGAGGGATTGTGAAAGTGACCAAGAGGAGGAAATTCTAAAGAGGAGGCCAAGAACCAGAAAGAGAAGCAGCACTTCCTAAAAGAGGATTAAATGATTGGTTGGTGCAAAAAAAGGACTTTGCGTCAGTGACTTTGCATCATTTTAAGGCACACAGTGTTTTGTCTTAAAAAAAGTCACCTACCACATGTATTTGAGTGGTAGTTGTTAAGGAAATGCTGATTTGTGTTGTTTTGTCGTCATTTTTTTTTTTACCACAAAGTCAGCCTACGAGCTGCTGCATGTCAAGTTCTGCCCCGTTTAAAATGTGCCCCACGTTCTAGCAGAAGGTAGAAGTAGACAGGAACTCTGTGCGTTTGTCCGCACATGCACAGGAATGTGGACGGCTTCCTTCTACACCTGCAGTCTTAAAAGTTCTTCAGCTGTTGTCTGACGTCTGGATCTGACTCACAGTCAGACTCAGGCTTTTTTTTCCTCCACATGTTTGATAGATATGTGTTCTTGTTCAAAGTATATGAAAAATTCTGAGCACAGCAGGATTATAGAGGCTTTTATATCATTAATTGTTTACATGTTTTTGTTTTCTGCTTCGTCGCAGCCACGTCTGTGCAAACAGCGTTGACTGTTTTTTCATCTCAAGAATAAATAACTTGAGTCTGTAAACTGTACAGAGCTATGTGTTTACTGTGAGTAACTGTAGATTACTATTATACAACATTATCCATCTTTTTTCTGTACTTTAAGGTGGTATATAAATCTGTTTTGTACATGAAGCGGAGTTTAAAGTTGCGTTTTCGCGTTGGTTAACATTCACCATACTGTGATGTATTTATGGTGTAAATGATATACAGTAGGTCAAATAAATGTCTTAAGTTTATGTTCATCAGAGCTCAAAAACTGGAGCGTTGATTGTTGTACACAACTATTGTTTTTTGGTGTGTACATGTGAAAACCACACCTGGATAAGATGCTTAAATTTAAATCTCTTTAAAAACAAAAAGGTAAAAAGAGAGAGAATTTTACTGATTATTGATTATTGAGCCATCTTACCCCTCTGTTAAATTACAACTCATGACCCTCAACCAACCAAGTATTTTTTTTAAGTCATTTATACACCGTCATGCCCCAAGTCCATTTTGCTGATAAAATTCAAACAGACTAGATACTTATCATTTTTGGTATGTACATTTCTTCACAACCACCCAGTGGATAGTGGTTAGAACCAGGGTTGCCAGATAGGAAATGCCGTCACTTTCAGCTCCCAACAATCTGCAAAGGAGAAGTGGGTAAAGATAATGGATTGATGGAATATCAGCAATTATTAATCATAATGACCTATATGTGGTGGTACTTGTTTTGGGTCTCAGTCATTGTTTATTCTATCAGGAATAAAGCTGTTTGGACTCAGTTTGTCTGAATGAGATCAGAGGGATTATTCGACCTGAACTAAATACACTCTGGCATTGGGATGAAGTGGGCCCAGTGGTCAAAAAGAGTTCTAAGCAACAAGTGGGTCAGCTATGGCTGGTTATTTAACACTTAATGAAACTATTCTCCTTTATCCATTTATATGATGACACCTCAATAAAAGCGTTTCTTCTGGTCAACCTGCCATTCTCACTGCTTCTTTGAATGTTATAAACCAATTTATGCGAAAATTACTTTTTAGAAGTTCTTAAAAGATGTTCAAAGAATTCTTGCAGGCATTTGTTACTAGTCATTGTTTTTTGGGGGCTTGTATTGTTGTATTTTTTGTTGATTTAAACTATGGCTGTTATCACTGTGAAGCAGGGAGTGTTATGACTGGACAGGTCAGAGCTCTTCATGATGTGGATGGAAAGGAAGAGTTGAAGGAAACGGGTGTGACATTTTAAAGTTGAAAAGTGTTAAAACGCTTCACAATTCTGTGTATTTTGGCCCTGAGGTGGTCTTGTTCTGTGTTTCCCCCTGACTGATGACAGCTGGGGAAGGTTCCACCCCACCAGCAGAACAAAACTGGTGATTGTTAAATTGTCAGTTTCGGCTTCAAAATAGATATTTTTAAAAAGTTTTCAACATTTGTAACAAAACAAAAAGGTTCTCCAGAAAATGTTCAAGACAGGAAAACATTAACCAGCTGACGGAAATAACACAGTTTGTTTAAGTCAGTGAAAAAAGTAAAAACTGTTTTAAGCTACCTTTGAGGAAACAGTTACTGCCTCATTTTAACACATAAACACATCCTTTCTGCAGATGGATCACAGAACTGGGTCTAAACTTTCTCCACAAATGTTTTCATGTTTTCACTCAGGAAAATATTTATACCACTTTTTATATCAAAATATAAAAAGTGTTTTAACTTCATATTCATATGTTACTTTGTGTGAACACGTTGTGTAAACAAGGCCTAATTCTGCTCGGTGCAAAAAATAGAATTGAACACCAGTGGGTTCCTGTGACGACCCGGTCCACACTTCTGAGACAGTGCAGTCAGCAGGGGCTCATTACAAGGAGGGAGGTGGTCAGAGACCCAACCATCAGTGTTCTTGTGTTCTGTTGGAATAAAGGAGAGAGAAAAAAATATTTTCTTTTAACGTTTCTAATGTCACATGTTGCTCTTACAAAAAGATGAGCTCTTTAATTTAATCTTCATTTGTTGGTTTAAATTGTTTTAAAGTTTCAACCAGAGGAACAATAATTTCTCTCAGATGACAACACTGACGTTTTATTTGTTAGCAGCTCCCAGCACTTTGTAACGACAGCTCGGGAGCTGCTGGCACTAGATGACATAGGAGCAAACATTTAGTTTCATGCCTGGGGCCACTTGTCTGCACTCAGCCCCGATGAAGCAGACTGGTCGAGTGTAAACTTCCCAACTATGCCTCACTGATATCTGAGCTGAGGTTTTTGTAGTTCTGTCATCGGAGGCGAGTGATGCGACTTGCCTTCCAGTCAGCCAGTACAGCTTGCCCTGTAATGTGTTGTGTAAGCAGAGTCGCAGCTGGTAGGCCCGGATCAGTTCTGTGGATTCACTGGATTCCAGCCGACTTCTATCACTGTGACTGGATGCATGCTTTGTTCACACAGATAAGTTAAGCAGACTGGCAGAAACTCCGTGTTGCTTACAGTTACCGTATATGTAATTCAAAACGACGTCCTTCAGGGTGTCTTTGCTGTGGTGTTTGACTCAGTCGTGAGTCAGGAGCCAAAACCCTGACATGTGTCATTCTCTGGACAAGCCCTAAACAAGAAAACCATAAATGTACATCAAATGCAAGTGAACACAGTGCTTGAAATCCTAATGCAATATTAAAATGAAGTCTTCTGTAAGCATATCTTCTGTTCAAACATAAGCATTTTGAACATACATTTATACATTTATACATAATTTATACATTTTAAATTTATAAATCACTAAAGAAAATTTTACATATGTGGTAAAAAATACAAATAGAAAAGGCCAGGAGATTTGCTCTGTATAGACACACACGTTTTTCTTTTCCAACACTGACACCTAGTGGAAATCATTAAACATTACAAGAAAGACCAGTCCTACAGAGGCAATCTGAAACAAGTGACTAAATAAACAAACCAATGAACAAATAAGTGAAAAAAATGAAAAAAAAAACAACGCATTCATTATTTTAAAAAACTACCTTTTGTTTTGTTTTCTAACAAATAAAGAATAAACACACGTCAAAACAGTAATACAAAGACACATAAATTTGGTAAAAAATGTCAATTGAAACTAACAGGAACACAATGAATACTGGACTTTATTAATATTATTTATTATGTGCTTAGATTAAATAGGAAAAGTCATGATTGCAGTGCGGCTTGGCTTGACCGATCATATCGTTTTTGCGTTTTCGCTGTTGAAAAGTGTGAAGATGTGCTGAGTCGAGTGAGTCACGTTGTATCATATTCTCCTAAATACAACATACGGTGAGCTCAGAGCGGTCAGAGGAATCAGGAGAGGCTGTGCTGCGCTGGAAACAGACCTGAGGGATATTAATAATGCATGCCAGCCTCTCACTTTATCTGTGTGATCATTAGGCCTTACTTTAGTGTGATGATCGCTCACTGAAAATGAGCTCCTGAAGGCTGCTTCCATTATTCATATCTTCGAGAGCACAGCCTGCCCACCATTCTTGGAAATGAGTCTTAATGGGAGTGGACGAAGGAGGGGATAAATGAAGCGGTGGGGTCTCCTGTGCATTTCATGCCACTTATGGTGGCATTTCTTTGTTAGTGATCTCATTCCCTGCTGCTCCATCCTCTGTGATCTGCACCATCAGTACCGACACAATTACAGGATGACTGTTGCTGCGATTTGACAGAGTGACCGAGTCATCAGGGTGGAGTTGAAGAACATCTAAGGATCCAGTTTTTGTATCAACGCCACATTTTTTGAAACCAGTTCTTATT
>JAVKLF010000011.1:8675822-8691183 GCA_034783495.1 Millerichthys robustus | reverse complement strand
AAATCTGATCAAAGCAACCCACAGATAAATAAAAATGCCATTGGCTATTTAAAATATTTGAGCAGTTTTAGATGAGAGAATTCAGTATTTAATAAAGGGACTCACAGCAAAATCTAAAAACAAATATAACAAATATTAAATTTGAAATGTAACAAATGGTGAGATTTGAAAGAGTTTAGTCCCGTAGTTTTTCAAATATTTTGAAATGTAAATCTGAAATGCAGGTACTCGCTCAGTGTAAACAAAGCACTGATGAATCTGCTAGAAGCCAAGTCGAAACTTGACTCAAAGGATCGTCTTACGTAAAGCTGGTGGTAGTCAGGGTAGGTAAACAAAGATGGCAAAATTGGGCAAGCATAGTCGAATCTCTTAGCAGACGTTTAGATGGACAAATAAAAGCAAATCTGCTGCTAAACGCCAAAGAAATGAAAAGGATCAAATAACGCAACTGTCAAAAATAAATATTTATATATATTTTAGTTTTTGTGCAAATTATTTTTACTTTTTTTTGACCGGTCTTTGCAATGAGCATCTTTAAAAATGACATTGTTTTTCCTATTTTATTATGGTTGAAGGTATGTTTTGTTTTGTTTAGCTGAAGCTTTCTAAGAGCTAAGCTCAGAGCACATTTCAAGGAGATAAGAGATACAAATGGCCTATTAGGAGAAATTTTTTAAAAATGGATTTTATTGCTTTGCTTTTCTATTGCCTGGACAATTTAGATTTTTACTTCTCATTTAAAACTTTATGGAAAGGCATGTTGTGTATTAAAGTCAGATTATGTATTTGTGAATAGCTAGTTTAGTCTGCTTTTATAATATGGAGTAATTCTGAGTTTAACTGAAGATATGAAAACTCTGTATCACAATTAGTAAATTTAATTATTTTATCAACTAAGGTCCCTCAATATTTGATTGTTTGTCATGAATTCTAACAGCTTCCTTTATTGACTCCTGATAAGTGGGTTAGGAGCTTTGGTTTAATTAACAATAATGACATTTTTATAGATAGATTTTTATAAATTAGATTTGCAAATGCAGCAAATTTGTCTTATAAACAACAAATCATTTAAAATTTCTGGTGATTTAAAAAGAAAAACATACAAACTTTAGGATACTATACATACTGTACATTTGCCAAAGTAAGACCTTTTGTCCCCACGAAATTAAAGAAGCAAAAACACAACACTGACGGTTTGTATTTAAAGATCTACTGATCTGTGTCTGCAAATGCGCAACAAAATAATCTCACGCAGTTTTTGCATCAAACAAATATAACCACATTTATTTTGAAAGTATAAAATTTCACACTGTAAAAGGCCACTTTTCAGGGTGAATTGACAACTTTTCTGTAAGAATTGCACCAAAAAAACCCAAAAAACTTGTCCCTTTCTGGTGGTCTAACACACCTCCCAGTTCTGTGGCAAAATAAAAAGTTAGAATCGTTCTACTCCACCACAGACAAAAAAAAGTTGGCAAAATCTGAATACTTTAAGTCAATACAGGAACACGACAGGAGAGTGAAATTTCCTGACTTGTACATCCCACAGGGGAGCAGGTACTACAATTCTCCCTTCATTACAACGGCTTACAGACAGGCACTGTTTGCCTTCTACTGGGAGACTTTAAAAAGAACAAACAAAAAAAACAACAGCAACAACAGAAAAAGAAAAAAAAATTCTGCAGCTGACATTCTTTACAATGGCACCCGTCAGGCCATAAGAGCATCCATGTAGAGAGAGAGAGAGAGAGAGAGCATCCTCTGTTTGTCTGAGGCTGTTTGGCTCATCCGCTCAGACTTCGTTTTTTTATTTTTATTTTTATAGTGTTCACATTCCTACTCTGCCAACCATGACGTGGTGCAAAATGAGGTAGAACAGTTGTACCAAAAGATTTATCAGTAAAGAACAGAAATGAGTAACAGTCACATCAATAAAGAAAAGCGTGGAGTCATCGGGGAAGGTGGTGGAGACGTGGGGTGGGGGCAGGAGAGGTGGAGACGTCACATTTTATCCCACATTTTCAGAACAATAATATGTAGGTCACTGACGTGTTTGGATATCTGAATAATGCTTCCTTCCAGTTCAAACCAACCCTGCAGCTCCCTTCTTTGTTTTTAGGCGCAACAACAGTTTCACAAAAGCGAAAAAGTGATTTGTTAAACCTACAAGTCAACGGGAAGTGGTTGATCTGGTTATCCGGGTGTGTGAAATCTATTCATCCGACACGCACATTAAAGAGTGCAAACACAAAACAAGGATAGGTCAACAAAAAAAGAACAGACGGAGGAGTCTCGTGTCTGAGGG
Source organism: Millerichthys robustus (assembly GCA_034783495.1). Classification (NCBI taxonomy): domain Eukaryota; kingdom Metazoa; phylum Chordata; class Actinopteri; order Cyprinodontiformes; family Rivulidae; genus Millerichthys; species Millerichthys robustus. Next base: position 8,688,878 of record JAVKLF010000011.1, on the reverse strand, counting down.
GATTCGTGGAGAAGCTCGTTGCACGCTGAAGAAGATCCCTTATGTGGGTGCTCCCGTCTCCTGAAAGGCTGGAATGAACTGAGCGAGCTGACTGGGTCCCAGCAGGGTGAGGGCAAGGCGAGGCTGGGCCGTGCGCTGTTCACAGCCGGACTCCCAGCCCTGTTTGAGGACTACGACCAACTGCTGCCCGTCAGGCCCCCTGTCCCCTTGCGCGTGATAATGCTGTCTGTGGATTTCAGGAGCCTCTCCAGACAGGGCGCGTTGATTTTTCCCGGCGGAGGGCCTCTGGGCACAGAGTCTGACTTATTAGTGTGGCTGTCTGTGCTGGAGGACACAGCATTGTCCTGCGTTGGGTCTTTGTCTCTGGGGAGCAGCAGATGCCTGGGACCAGCCTGGGCCTCCTCTGCTGTCGGGGAGCAGATGGGTGATGTGTGGAGCCACTTCAGGTTATTGGCGGAGTAGGCTCCGGGAGGAGTCAGGTCTGTGACTCTCAGGGCTTTGGGGCCAGCTGGAAGGTCACCGACAGTGACGGGGTTTACTGCTGCAGTTGTGGCCACTGGAGATGCCTGGTTGGAGAAAAAGGAAAACACATTTTGTTTTTTTTCCCTGATGATCTCATTTTATCAATCAGGAACAATTCACATCTGCTGTAAACTCATTCTAAGTTCATGACCACAGAGGGTTGTTAAGGTAGTACCTCACTGGGCTGCAACTGTTGGAGAGAAGTTGGTGACTCAAAATCGCTTTCCTGAATTCTCAGTATTTGCAGCCAAGTGACCAGTGAGCTGTGTTGCTGCATTTTACACAAATAGTTGTCTATTTTGGTGTGTACTGCTTGCAAAACTGTATTTTTATCCAGAAACATCATTTTGTTGCCCATCTCAATCTACATCATACCTCCCTTGACCTGCTTTGTACCCATCTTGGCTTCAGAAATAAATACAGGCAGATTATGTTTTATAGTATTAATTATTTATCACCAGAGTGGTTTTTGGACCTGTACATTCAGGGCTGGAAATCTTGGATGTTGTCTGTGGGAGGATAGCTTCCATGCAGGTATCAAAACACAACTCTAGTGCTCTTGAGACGAGTTGGAGATGCCTGCAACAATTCTGTGATTTCTTTCATTTGTTGCACATGTTCAGAATTCAAACAACAAGACTACACACCTTTTTTGGAACCTTTGGAGCCTCCGCTGAGAAATGCTGTTCACCAACTAGTTGCAGCCCAGTGAGTTGCTGCCTAAATTATCCCAAAATTACATACAGGCTGCTATAAAAAGAAGCATTTGCTTTCCAAATGAGCTAAAAAACACACGTTTCAGGTGTTTATTGTGTCATCAGGTAAAGGTTTTACCACTTTGCTTGAAAAAAGGTAGAAGGTGACAAATAGAAGAACATCACAACCATTAGCAGCAGATATATTTAAACAGACACTTCTTATTTCTATTTTAATGTATTATCTTATAGTAACCACAGCTAATAATTAGTTTGATTGATACAACAAGTTTAAACACACTGGCAAAAAAATGATTAAGTTTTCTCTCAGTTCCATGAGTGCTAAAGTAAACCCGAACCAACTGAAACGGTCTCACTCTAGAAGCTCTAATGGCACAAAGAAAAGGGCATTACTCTGTTTCCTGCACAATCTCCTGAGATAATTAGGTAAGCCTATTATTTTTCTACTGGACCACAGACGTCAGTCACCACATCGGTACGGGCAAAGAGTCCCCAGCTATTTTGCAAACAGGTACAACAGATCTGTTTATGTCTCTCTCTTGCCTGTTAGTTTTAGAGCCTCCATAAAAGACACCATGGTCAGTAAACAAGTTTCTATAAAAGAAATGTAAACTTTGATCACTCTGGGTGAAAATTTGAATGTTCTCATAAATGCCAAACGAGGCTAAAACCAATAAACTCCCACAAGTAAGGCAGACATCTTTACTGGACTGAATTCAGAATAAACCTGTTCCAAATGCAATTAAAAAACCCAGTCGGAGTGCTCAGGGTTGAGGGTAAACAGAAGTAGCAGCAGTATTAAATAATATCTTCAAATGGAGGTCATGTGCAAAATGTCCTTTATGAATCTATACAAATATCACTCCCATTTGATCTTTAAAACAGAGTAAATGTAAATCTGTTTTTTTTCTTTCTTTTAAGCAACAAAAAAAGAAAACACTACTTATTGAATTATAGATACAAGCTCAAATGCTTTCCTTTACAGCGTGTACTGGCTTTCCTAAGTCTAAAAATTGTGCGTTTTGACTTAAAAACAAGTTGGATACAATTTGATAACTGGAACATTAACCCTGTAAAATATTAACAGTTTGTGAGATCTATGGCTTTAATGTATTTTTTAACTTTTGAACTAGGATTTTTCAGTGTAAATCAGCAAGAAAAGCAATCATCTATTTTTTTTCTTCTCATTAACGTTGTTACTTGCCTGCTCACAACTAAACAAAAAGCAACATTAGTTCTTAACTTTAGTGGTTAGGTTTACTTTTTAACCTTTGCTTTTAATTTTGTTTTGTATTTCAGAAACTCTTGAGGGAGAATTTTTGTTTCATAAATGATAAATGTTTCACAGGGACTCAAAACCTGTTGCTGTCTCTAATTAAATTATTTCCTTTTGTTGCTTTATAAAAAAAATAAATAAATACATTTTAAAAAGGAGAAACCCTAAAATCTCTGGCCAAGCTAATGAGCCAAAATAAGCTTAAATGTTCTCTGAGCAGCAGAAATGTGTCTTAAGCCCCCCTGTTTCATCTCATGAATGACATTTCAGTTGTTTGTTAATAGAAAACTATTGAAAAGGTAAGGTTGCCAGGATGAGAACAATCAAGATGATAAAAACAGCCTCTTTGTGTCAACGGGAACAAAACTAGAACATGATACTCCTGTTTGTCTGATTAACGCCAGAAACTAATCCATGTCAAATAAACGCAAAAGAAATCATCTTAGTTATCGTGACCTTTCACAGCCCACGAGTGGCACGTCTCCCAAATTGATGTTTCTCTTCTTTCATTGTACTTAGTGAACTTGAAACTAGCCTTTAATCTTCATTTTCACATCTCATTGCTATTTAATAACAAAGGGGTATTTTTGTCGTTCCATCACCGAGTTGTCACTGTATGTTTTTGGCAGCATCGCAGTTCTGCCTGCGGAGATTTAAAACAACAAGTTCTAAAACATATCTACCTTAAGCCTCTTGGTTGGAACAGCTCCATCTGTTTGGGTAGCAGTGAGTTGGTCTTGGAGCTTTACATGCGGGAACCAGCTCTTTAACATCTCCTCCATCTTAAGAATGATATCAACGTATTTCTCCCTGGGAAACAAGAGAAAGAGAAGGTTAACTTGTGCTGTCATGCGTGAACCTTAATCTTGCCAGCCACTCCACAGAAATGTCATCTCTCCATCAAAACACAGCCAGGAAATACGCAATCTTGAAGAGCGAGCGAACGCTTCGTATGTGTGTGTGTGTCGGGAAACGGTCTTGAGCACATTTCTCACATGTTTTCAGCTCACACGTGGCTTGACGTGTAATAGCTCCACTCGTGGCTAAATATAAACACCAAAGCCACAGAGGAGTCCAACAGCGTCACTGTGGAAACAAACTAAATTCAGAGAAGAATCCTGCTCGCTGACGAAACCAGATGGTGGTGTGTGTGTGTGTGTGTGTGTGTGTGCGGAGATTAGCCTGGGCCATACGATCGAGACCTTCCTACTATATCCCATACCAGATCATGTAAAATTCATGTGAAAGATTATCTGCAACAAGGACTGCTAAAAAAGTCACTTTGATCCTATCTGCCATTGTGCTGCCGGAGGGGGCTGCCAGCTGGCGACACCGAGCAGAAAGAGGGGAGGGGTTTCAGTCCACCTTCCAGGCGTGTTTGTGGGCGGCAGCCACACCCACTCTTTGTCTCCCGTAGGAAGGCAGCAGCTGGTGGGAGAGGTCTCCAATTACTGCGTCAAACTCAGCAGCATATCTTCAAGCCCACAAAGACTGACATTAAACTCCACACTGACGATTTTAATATCAGTGCTAAAATCAGTGAATTTGCAATAATAAATAATAAGAGCATTTTGTTGTTGTTGTTTTTAATAGTGATATACAAACTGGAGAAGTTGTCTAAGAATGTCTGATGTTTGAAATTTTATAGACTGTGAAACATCCATACATTTTAGGACAACTGTGTTACATGGATTTTCTCTTTTAAAGACACAGTTCAGACCTTTTGAAGCGGGGTTCTGCAGAGAGGGTACGCACATTTATTATATTACTTGTTGTGGCTCTTTACTATCCTCAGCTTGTAGAGATAGAGTTTAACTCTTACCAAAACCGTTTAGCAAATAGTTTTTTTTTTTTTACATAGAATTCTGTATTGTTTGGAAGCACAAATGGCAACAGTACCAAGGTGTAGCACTTCCTGTGCAGACTGGGGAACGTCCAGCAGGAATGTCATTTCATTTCTGACGAAAGAACAGCGTAATGCAAAATTTGGTCTTAGCACAGCTCAGACTAGCTGTTAGCTCATCAATAAGATTAGAATTAATCTCAATTTCTTCAAACTGAGTTTGTATCTACAACAGGTTAAATAATGTTTAATATCTGTATAAAACTTAAAAAATGTGGATTCTGTGAAAAAGTTCAAAACAACCATATTGCTAAGGAGCCTATATTTGATATAAATAATATAAAAAAACTACAAGTCTAATAAGCGGTCTGAAATTGGTTGCTACTTCTACTTAAAAAAAAAAGTGAAACAACACAAATTTTAATACTACTGCATGACCAGGACTTTCGCCTTTAAATAGGTAGTATCATACTCCATTACACTGTCTGGCCAGTGGAGAGCTAATCAAGCATGCTTCTCCCACAGTAGAGCGTGATACATTTTTAATGAGATGCCCAGCTAAAGTGCGACTCAGCCATCTCTGCAGTAAATTTATCCTGAATGTGTGGGGGTAGCAGAAACCTGCTGTGAGCAATGTGTCAGAGGCATAATGGAGACCACTTAGAAAGCTAACTGCATTTTGATGTCGGTGGTAGAGTTTTCACCGGAGGTCCATTCATACAGAAGAGAACGTGGTTCCCACTTACCCCATGAAGGGGTTCTGCAGGACTCCCATGATCCTCTGAATCCTGTCCATGGCCACGCTCTCCTGGAAGCTGCTGAGTCCTAGGAAAAAAAGAAGAAAGCTGCAATGTTAAAGTGTGTCGACAGCAGGACTGAGTCTGCGAGGCAGATGGGTGGTGCAAAATGTTTGTACAGAGGAACAGAGTCCCTGCTTCTGGGAGCAGGAAGCGCTGGGTCACACAAGGTTTGGGTTTGACCAAGATCCCAAACTAAGCAGTTTCAGAGCTTGTCTGGACGTGGTTATATCTTCCAAAGGCACATATAATGCCTAACTGACAAAAACACAAACAGCAGCTGCTTCTCTCTGCAGTGTGTGGTACAGTATGTTCCCACTCACCTCTGCCAAGTTTATAAGGAAGTATAAAGTGTGAAGCTTCCTGCACTTGTTAGGGTAAAATAACCTTACTTCAGGGTGTCCTTATCTCACAAAATACTGCGGTTGCTAGCCAAAATGATCTCTCCTATAAAACGCCCACACAGAAGGTGAATATTTGTGGTTGGTCCTGCAGCAAATGCAGTTTTGTAAACTCACTCTACTAATTTCAGGAACATACATGCACAAAGAATTGTCCTTACTGTATTTTGAAGAAGGGATCAAAGAGAGATGTAGAAAAAGACAAGAAGTAAAAGAACAAGAAGAAGTGCAAATGAAACAATTGACTTACTTTCTTTGTATCTCCCTGAACGAAGGCCATTCAAGATTGATGACAGCGGATGAATATAGCACTGTAGCTCCATGCACTGCAAATGATAATAGATTGATTTGTAGCAAGGTGACATAACACACTCCAACACCTTTTGTAAAGCTGATATCACAGCAACATAAACAGCTTTTCTTTCCAATATTGACTTAAAATATCAGCTAACTGACTAGCAGCCCTTGACATAGTAAGAAGCGGCTCAGTTTCCCCAGAAAAGCATGACTAGCAATCCCTCAGTAGCGACATGGGAGGGTTATCTTTACTGGAAATGGCTGAAAATTTGTGGGGGAGTCAAACTGGGTGATAAGACATGTCCTAGTTTTGCTGATACTGTTAGCTACCTCCTGTGGGAAGCAAACATTAGTCACTAGGGTGCTCACCTTGCTGCTAAAAATTTGATCTTTCTCTGACGAAATGAGCAGCCGTTCTTTGCTTTGCTCTTCTGTGGAGCTGTGAGGTCTCTTCACCGGCTGAGTCTTTTTGCCGGTCACCTTTTCTCCACATTGTGTTTTAAACAGTCCAACGGCAGCATCTCTGTCTAGTTTCTCCACGCAGCTAGGAGATCCCCGTCTGAGGACCTCGCTCCATTTACCGCCGCCCTCCTTGGGCCTGCTGCTGTCAGATAGGCCTGAGTAGCGAGGGCTGCTGGGGGATGGAGCAGCCTCTGCCTGAGCGTTCTTCGAAGCACAGTCGGGCTCTTGTTCGCTGTCGTTTTCCTCATTGTCACTAGCCAGCCAATCAATGGAGTTGTCCGAATCTGTAGCAGACATCATCAGCTGCAGGCTCTAACCAGCATTGACCATCACTGACCTGGGAGAGAGAAATTCACTTTAGTGCAACAAAACAAAAAAGAAAGAAAAAAGAGGTAAAGGCAGCTATGCCTGCAGAGACAGCAACTAAAAAACAACTAAATTGAGTCAAAATATTCATCAATTTGCGAGTTTGCTTCAATTAGAAAAATAGTACTTTAGAGAAACAGGCATCTTCAACCAAGCAGGCATGAATAAAGACGGAGATGACAGAGTGAGCAGAGCAGATGGTAGCAGTCAGACCACAATGACCTGTTTGTTTTGCAGATGCAACACCTGAGCCAGTAAACACAGGCTAACCACCATCAAAAGCAAACACCACCCTATACTCCACACCTCAGAGCGTCGCATTCTCGTCACCGTTCAAACAAATTTCTCAGTTTTATAGATTCTTGAAGATTCTGGGATGAGGATTTTTTTCTTTACTAGTTTTCTTCTTTTATCAAGCCTCCCAGCTGCTACCACATCCATTCACAGCAACACTGTTCGTTTGTTTATTCAAGGGGGCAGGGGTCCGCCATCAGAGGTCTGCTGACCTCCTTGACAAAGATGACACTTGAGGTGCAGTAAAAGAATAATAAAAACTAGAACTACTTGTTCTTGATCGAGGAATGCCTCGTGAGTAAAATAAAAAAAGAGAGGGAAAAAAAAATCAAATGCTCACCACAGACGCCTAATTGGTTGCTGGAGTTTCAACGCGTTTCCTTGGCAATTAACGCACGAAGGAAGTGAGAGCAGCCTTTTCAGCTCAGGGATTATTTTTAGTGTTTTGAATGGTTAAACGCCTGGCTAGTCTCTGGTTTCCTGTGAAATGTGAGGGCTGGAGAGGTAATGACTCGCTCCTTCTTTGTTTCAGGATGGCCACTTTCTGAGGTTGTTGTCAAAGAGGAGGGTGGAGCAGAGCGGGTTATTTATTTACAGGACCTACTAATCCAGGCCTGAAAGACACTGATTTATATTTTCACCCAATTTTATTTACAGAATAACATAGTGTTTTTAGCAACAAAAACTAAGGAAAATGAAGTTTATAAGTAAAAGACAAATGGTGTTTACATTCCGAGTGTTTCACACTTACCAGACAGTTGTCAGAAATGATCTCAATAGCTTTTATTGACAGCTGGAAGAGCCAATCCCTTTTTTATGTAACACTCAACACAACTAAAAAGGTTTAGGTTTTTAGCATCCAGTCAGTGTCGTGACTTGTTTTAGCCATGATTTGATTTACTTGTGTAAAAAAAACCAAACAACTAGTCAGATTTTTTGTTCAAAGATTTGCCCTGGGCTTTCTTTTATTACTACACCTCAACGCCCCTCTATTCTGTCCAAAAATTAAATCTCTTCATATTATAGTATTTTATAGAGTGGATTTTGTTACAGGGTATATGAAAGGGCACAGAAAATGTCAGATATGAACAAGACCTTTATGCTTCATTGTAGGTGGGAAACCTGAATGCTGATGGCTACAATTTAACCACATAAATATGTGACCGTCAGGAGGTCTGACATCAATATATTAGTGGGAAAGAAACGAAGTGATAAAAAGATCGGATCTGTCCGCCAGATTCAGTGGAGTAAAACACACAATAGACTTCCTCGTTGTTTTAGTGAATTTAGCCGCACTCTGATTATATAACACCACAAGCAAAAACAGGAACAGCAGAAATAGTCACAGGTTACTTCATTTCTAAATTTCCCTACAATAACTAAGAATTCCTTTGGCCTGGGTCGTTTTTTTTATCTGTTTTAAGCTAGCAGCACACGTCTTTTCATACATAGCCGCTCCTGTTTTGTCAGTGTGTGATGGTGGGAGATGATGTTGGAGGTCTCCTACCGTCCTCAGGATGCGGCGGCTGGTCTTTCCTCCTCCTTTGTTCGGCGGTGAATCCGGCAAGAGTGTGGGTCCAGAAAGCAGCTGATGTGCGGGACGTGCAGCGTGTGAGCGGCGAGGCAGCGGCCACAGCCAGTGTTCTGCCCGTGTAGCTTCTCCCAAGGCAACGTGTCTGAGGGGGCGGGGTCATTCGGCTCCCGCTCGCCCATTGGCTCCCGGTTGACCAATCGGCTTCCGCGCTCGGTGCAGCCGCAAAGCCATAGGCGAAGCGGGTTTACATATGCAAACGAGATGGAAATGACACAAACACGTGGACACGAGGATCGGTTTCCCGTTCCAGCAGCTGGGCGAAAAGTCAGGCTAGAGCTGGTCCTGGTCAGTCCACAGGCATTCATCCCCCACATTATCATCTGGATGCTGATGCCTGGACCAGAAGCATGTAAGCCGAGGGGACCAAACAGATTCAACTCGAACTGAGGGCTCAAGGGCACGTCACTAAAGTACATTTATCATTTATTTGCTCTTATCTAATCTGGGCAGTCTTTCTCCTACGTTCAAAATCAAATAATAAACTATGGAAATAAATTGATAATGAAATTAGTAGATGAAAATAAAAATAATAAACACCTAGTAAGAGTTTTAGCTTTATGTTAAACAGAAAAAAGAAGACTCCCTTTACAAATAGCTACAAATTTTTAGCATGAGAACTAGTCAGCCTCTGGATTAAGTCTTCACATCATAGTTTTTTTTGTATTTTGGTTATTTTGTAGCCATGCTTTCATAGATGTGAAAATAAGCCTTCTGCCATGAGTAATACCCATTTAGCTTATTTTGAAGTCCTTCAAGCCCAATTCATACTCATTTTAGCCTGCTTTCTACTTACCTAAGCCCTCCTTGTGCTCACTTGAGTGCCCTTTATAGTCACCTTGGTACCATTTCGTGCACGCTTTCTACTATCTACTCACCATGGTGCCAATTCATATTGGCCTTGGCTTCATTCTCCTCTTAGCCTACTTCATGCTTGTCTTGACCCCGATTTGTAGTTGCCTTAGTCTGCTTCATAATCAACTTGTTGACTTGTTGTCTCAAAGCATTAAATAAGTAACAAAATTAAGTAAAACGTTTTCAGTGTAAAAAATTGTCTCAGATTATAGCTACATGCTGATTCATTTTACTGTTAAGTAGAAAACAGTTTTTGACACTATATTCAATAGTAATGCATCAAAATTTATAAACCACTTTTGTAATTATGGCTTCAAATTGAATCAGGATTGTAAATTAGATGATAATATAAAAATATGGGATGAATTCAAATGTGTTCTGGTACAAATGCATTCTACAAAAACATGCTCAGTCGTACACTGATTGCAAATTTATTTGTATATACATAATGTCTGTAGTTCCCATAAACCATGTTGGAAAGAAAATCCACAACAGGCTCCTCTCCACACATTCCCATTTATCCTACACTGCTCACATTGAACCACACACTCGATAATGTTTGACATCTAAAATTAAGTGTTTTGTTCAGTAGGAAAAAATGAATAAAACAAGTATCCTCCTTCCTGGTTCTTTTATTTATTGATGTTAATAATATGAACAATCATTGTGACATACAGGTGTTTAAACACTTTCACAATATGTAATGAGCATGACTTCAGGCAAAGTTTGCTTGACATATTTTAAGACCATTTTGTCTTCAAAACAATACAAACCTGTTTGAATTAGAGAAAGTATTTAAGGTCACATGTCATACTTTGACATTATTTAATGAAGTGAAGATGCCTCATAAAAATAGATTCAAATGTAATTTCATAAAAAACGATGATTAACTTTTTCTCAGTGTGTTTTTATGCCAGAAAAATCTGACAACACAACATAAATTGTTTCACTGATAATGTGATAAATTAGGAACATCTTTACATCTAGTAAAAGTTGAATATGTATATATTTTGGCAGTGGTAGAACATTTTTCTTTTTTTCCACAAACAAATTGGGCTGTCATTGCAATGGCATTTGTAGCAAAATATTTGAGGCACAGTGATGTTATTTATGACTCACAAGACCTACTTTTTGAGGATAAGGAGAAGCCCTTTCTCTGTCGGGGGTCCTGACGAAGAGTCGTGAATCAGAGCCTGTGAGTCACAGCCCCTCTCATGGCTAACGGTATCACGTTTTTTTAGACACCCACTTAGAGGACACCACTGGCCTCCTCTTCTCATCCGACAGTGAGGATGAACAGGATGTGAAACGACATCTCTCTTTAAGCTCTACCTCTAGCGATAATGGGCCACATGTTGGAAAAAATGGAACCAAAGACGCTGCTGCACAGATGGTTGTAACAACCACAACTCCAAATGCATAAAATGACTTTTTGGCTTGTCTTCTGGGCTTTGTTTTTTTAAATGACATTGTACCATGTCAATTAAATTCAAAGAGTAATTAGTGGCCAAGTGACTACTTCAGTTTTATGTGCTGATGTCAGAGTGAGGAGCGAGCAGGATATGGGCACACTGAATTTAAACTCTGGGTGTACTCTGTGCTGCCGTGCTTTTAATCACATCCTGCTGCGAAGAATGCACTCTGCTCACACCAGAGAGCCCATGAAGCAGGTTGGGATGACACAGTTGCAGGAACAGTCAGACGCTCTTGTTCGATTCTAATTGTTCTGCTAGCTACAGCGATCTTTTAAACACCCAGTAAAAGGTCTTCAGTTGTTCAGTTCGTCAGGCTCAGATCCTCCAGTGACCCCCCCAGACTTTGTGACGACAGAGAGCTTCCTGCAGCAAAACACTCGTTTCCCTTTGTTGTCTTGGAGCTGTCCATGCCACAGACAAATGCATCTCATTCCACTTCAAAGCACAGGAAACACACATCTTTGTGTGCTTTGGGATGAAGGAGGTTTTAAAAACAAACACGTGGCATTAAATGTAGAGAAATATGTGCATGCGTTTATTCTGAGTAACAATTACCCATCGGTCTTTTTTTCAAAAGCGTTTTCCTGAATTAACCACACATTGTCCTGCATGAGCTTCAGTACAGTTTCTGTGTGATCTCCTGGAATGTTTAAGTATTAAACAATAACCCAGCTCCATTCAGCTGTTCAGCAATTTGCCAATTTGTCATTTTCACAAAGAGCAACATCAACAATTGGTGGTCTCCTCACAAAGCCAGGTCTTTTGTCTCTGCGTTCCCCCCTCCCATCAAGATTTAAGATGAGTCACAGGACTCAAACTGGCGCTGGAGTCTGTATCCCACAGAGACAGGATGTCTCCTGCTCCCATTCATGAAAAAATAAAATTCCAATCAAAGACTCACACCCACTTCATTACAGGGCACACGCTGAACATCTGTCCCGGTCTAACCCTGCCTTACCCCCCCACCCCCCCCCCCCCCCCCCCCCCCCCCCCCAAAAAAAAAAAACCGACCCATATTTACAGGGGAATATCGGTGCCACACCTCATCCTAAAAAGCTTAAAGAATTTGGAAACCATGTGGCCTTTTGAGGGTTTAGTACACAGTAGATTTTTTTCCTGTTTGACTTTAACATGTCTAAAGCGGGAGTTTAGAAGTGGAGTACTGGCTGGCGACCTTGACCGACCTTTAAATTATCGCCCTGTGGTAATCCATAACTCACGGTCCACCATCCACTCAACTCTTGATTCGACAGTAAGGTCTAAAGGCAGCATCTCACTTGGCTTCAACTTTTGGGAACAAATTGTGCAACAGCATTTTCGAGGGAGTTTACAAAATGTCTGGAAATGTTTGTGAGGGTTTTTAGTTTCCTCAGAGCCTCAGGGCCTCGCTCTCTGGCGTTGCAGGAATTTTGAACATGTTAAAAGTGAAACATGAACCAACAGCATATTAAGTTACTTTTCTTTGTGGACCAGCTTAACTTAGTCACATTATGCAACATATATATTTTTAAATTGTCACTTTTACAAAACACAATAGGCTGGGACTTAAATGTCCTCTGGCCATGTCAGGGTGATTTCTGAATGGACCGAGGCAGGGTTAATGTTGTCACATTATTGATAATGTTTTGAAAATAATATCAGGCCAACATCCATCACACATTTATTGCGCTTAACATCAACTCAGCCGAGACCAGCTCGATGTCTCTTTTGGTACAACAAAGCTCACTTTGTTTCTGAAAGCTCACATCTACGCAGGATGTGGCCGACTAGATGAGTGGTTCATGGACAGTCAGGACAGATGAACTAGTCTCTTGCAGAACAACCTGGAATGCGACTGGAACCCTTTTTAAAAATTAGTTTCTGTACTTCTAGAGTAACATTGCATTTTTAAAAAATATAAATGCAAACCTGACCGAATTTGTCATTTATTTGATCCCACGTGCCATTCTGTGCGATTTCAAGTAAAGTTAGGTATATGTTCTTGTAATTTTCCTCAACACTCACAGCACTGTGAGGTACAAGCTTAAAGCAAAGGTTACACTTAGTTTTTATCTTAAAAAGAAAGCCACCTTTTGACTGGTTGTAAACCACATGATTTTTTTGTCATTTTGACAGAAAAAGTGGAACTTGATAAAAGAAGAAGAAGGTCTGAGCACATGGC
>JAVKLF010000011.1:8660896-8674125 GCA_034783495.1 Millerichthys robustus | reverse complement strand
CCATGTAAACCCTCCCTTCTCCCTTTATGTGCCTTGTTCCTGGTCCAGCCTCAATCAGTCACATGTGCTTCATCCAAACAGAAAGCTCCCTGACTATTTTCTGCTCAGACGGTTCACATGCAAGCAGTTGAGAAAAATCTGGCAGCTAATTACTGTCAAATCTTTTATGACTTTGTGTGTGTGTCTGTGTGTTTTCTGCTCTCTCTAATGTCTGAATGGCTGCCAGAGCAGCTCCAGCGATAGCAGGATATCTATCTGCAGGGTTGAATGTTACATGTGACCGGGATATATTTTAACTAGATTATGTAAGTGCTCCAACCTGCGCTTTCCACGCACAGATGAGGAGGACTACACATGATGCAGAGGGTTGTGAGCTTAGCACAAGCATTGCCTTTGCAGCACATTGAATAATTACTGCAGCAGGCTGGAGCTCGAGCCAATCCACACTTCACAGAAGCGGGCTTCTTTGTGTTGCATTTCCAATTAAGAAAGACCTTTAATGATAGCGTTTTGTGAGTATATTTTTTTCCCATCAGCACATGTGTTCTTATTGATTCTAGATGATGTCATGTTTCGAGTTACGAGCACCACTACAATATCATTTTAATATGAAGGTCAGAGTTACAACAAAGGATTTTGCCCTACAGTCATTGTTTTGCATAAAAAAGAAAAAGTTTGTGAAGTTATATGTATTGATTGGCTGACCGTGCTTTTATCTGAGGCCGCCCTGAGGAGAGCTGATGAGACTGTTGACAACAGGCTAGCTGCCAAATTAATGTCCAATGTAGAACTGCCCACGCTCCCTCTGCTACCACTTTTATGGGCTCATCACGTGGGAGGTTTAGTGTGAGATCTTATCGGAAAGTGATGTAATATGGGCTGATAATTTCTTTGTGAGCAACCAACCAACCAACCTTACAGAGAGAGGAACTGATGATCACAGCTCTTTCATGCTGCATTGTAGCAACAGGTTTTTGACTCTATACACCTCAACACATACCCGAATGCACACTTTTCAGGGATTTTATATGATAAATATTGTTGGAGTAGTTATCTGTGGTATCCTACTGGACATTAATATTGTCCTATTTTTAAAACAAACTTTTTTTCAGATATATTTATTTAGTATGCTCTTAAAGTCAATGTGATTTCACACTGGATGGTGTAAAAAAATACTCAGAACATGGATCGTCTTGGCTGGGTCTTGGTGCCATTTTTAGCGGGCAGCATATTTGGATCCTGTTTAAAAAATGGTGACAGTATATCTATGATGTGGAGCCCATGTGCACTCACATGGTTTGGTTTCTGAGAATTCCAATCAGGACTAACAATTTTATCTCATCTTTAGCCCAAGATACACTGTATATCACCTAAGAGTTATTTTAGTCAAGAGGTTTTCTTTGTAGTTATTTACATAATGTATCCAGAACATTCAGAGTTTTCAGAGTTTGTAGAGTTTTTACTAACAATTTATTCGCATTTTGTAAAAGCTGTGATGTCTCTGAAAGAAGCATTTGGTTTGTTATGGTTTCAGTGTCTTGGTCGTGGTAACGTTATGTCTGCTGAAAAGCAGACGCTCCCGCGTCATTCTGTAATGTTTATTTCTGACAAGAGGTCAAGGTCTTTACATGGGGCCTGGTTTGGAGGTGAAGGGAAGTTTTTAAGGCTTTAAATCAAAAGGCTGAAGGAGTAGTTAAATGATTAAATGTTTGCAATATTTTCATCCCATTTCTTATTTCCACTTTACATCTGTGATCTATGTCAGTGATAACCAAGATGTTTTAAATGCCTGACCCCAATCAACCAAAAGTGGGGAGAAACCAAAAAAAAGCATCAAACGTGGTATTATAAAACATGGTTTCCACATCAGTGAACCAGTCTGAGGAGCTCATATTCACTTGTTTTCTTTGGTCAGCTACTCCACAGCATTGGTTCACAGTTTTACTATTTTTCGAAAACATTCACACACACAAAGATTTTGTTAAAGAATAAAAATAATGAACACTTATTGAAGTAAAAACAAAACAAATGACATCTCTGCTCTGGACTTTTTTGAAACAACCGGTGCTGCATCCAAGTTGTCTCTAAAAGTCCTTCAAAAATATTGGTGCTCACTTACATAGATTTAAGCAGATGGTGCGTGACATTACATTTGTGGTAAAACACGAAGAACTGGTTTTGTAGCAAAATAAATGTTTTCACTGTACTTCTATAAAGAAAAAAAGAAACAAAAACAAATGTATTGGCAGGAAAACACCAAAGAACAGAACGTGCAATTCAAAACAAACTCCTCACCCAACGCTGAAATTCTTGTCTGTTGGTGAAACTAACCTGGTAACGTTACACCGAAGTCACGGTACGCTGATGTCAGAGTGCAGTTTCACCTTGAGACTCGTGGTCTCAAATCACCTCAGCTGCAGAGGGGCAGACGTGCATGAGTCACCCGTTCAGAGGTTTTCAGTGCGGTAACAAGGTCTGACTTAAGAAATTTCCTCATGGAGCAGATCTTTAATAGCAAAGGGTTGTTTGTGGCCGACACGTGTCCTTGGCCCTGCCCCAGGTGTGAGGTTTCTGACTTCTTGTCCAATAGAAAGAGAAAAACTTCTTTATTTTATTTAATTTATTTTTAAATCGAGCGTCTTTCGCAGCCATGCTATTGCATAATATAACAAGCTCCATATTAGGACTGCAGATGTCATTCCAGGTTATGGTGTGTGTGTGTGTGTGTGTGGGGGGGGGGGTCCCTGGCATCCCTCCAGCTTAGTAGGAGGAGTTTTACTGAGAGTTTGATGATCCACAGAGCAGAGAGAAGCTGGCTTTTCCCCCGATCACCTGCTTTGAATCAGAAGCACCAGGACGGTACATTTAGTGATGAGTGTACAAAGCTTTGTGGCACCAGACTGGACTTGCTGTAATACCTGAGCAGAAATGATTCCGTCAGGAATGGCTTTCAGATGTTCCAGCCATTCTCCGTTAGGGGCATGTGCTGTTAGGGCAATGCACGCTGAGATAATCAAACATTATGGAAAATATTTGTTAAAAGTTTTACCTGTCGAGTGAGGATGAGAATTGGGATTAGAGTGAGGATAGTGGTGTGTGTGTGTGTGTTTGTGTGAATGTGTGTGAACACTGTTAGATAAGGCGAGGAGGAGGTGTTAAAGTGGTGCTGCTACAGGACCTACATATGGAAGGTTGACAAGCGACCTGAGTGACCGAGGGGGTCTGACTTTCAGCTGCTGCTGTGCTCAGAGATACCCCTCCCTCCCCACACTCGACAGCTCAGTGCTTATTCTGGCGTACACGTGACACCCTCCCACCCCTCCACCCCAACTTTCTCTTTCACTCACACGTACCTCCCATCACTCAACACGCTGTACACTAATCCTGGTTCGGCCCCCTTCTCGCACTTTTACATCACCTTTTTTAATTTTAAAGTCCCCCTTCTGGAATCCCTTCACTGATCTAGTGAAAAGCGTTTGTATTTATATGCTTTATCCCTTGTCTTATCAAGTTTGGATTATAAGAGCACATCTACAGTAGCATCCCTTGTCCACGTGACAACTTAACAAAGAGAGGCCACTATTTTCATAACAATATGCAAGGTTTTAAATCTCCAGCTTGAAAAAACCTCAGATCAGAAGGCAATAATGTGTTTGCTGTGTGTGTCTGTGTGTGAGTTCACTTCTCTGTCCGTTAGCAAAATATATACTAAACCACTGGATGGATTTTATTAAAACTTTCAGAAAGTAATCGCTGGGCGTACATTTACAACTGGTTACACTTTTGGAGCCACCCCAATTCAATGTGAGCATCACAGATCAAAAATTATATTTGTTCACTGAGCCCTTACTAACCAACAACAACAAAAATCCTGGTTTCCTTCAATTTTCAAATGATTTAACAAACACTTCTAGCACATTAAAAAATAATCTGTGCAGGATAATTAGAAAGATTTTGGGTTTGAGTGTGGTTCCATTGCTGGTTGAATACTGCTTGAAGTCTGGTTGGAAGTTGCCCGTAAAGCTGCACAAATTCACCTCAAATGTAGTTAGAATGCCACCAGATTGGGCGGCATATGTGCTTTGAATGTCCCAAGAAATCAATCAGAATGCAGCTCTAATACTTAAAATGTAAAAGAAGAATGATCCTTGATAGGGTGTAAAATGTAGCATTTTTTATCCCCCCACCCCACCCCCCGGTGAATATGGACCCCCTGGACCATGTAGCTTTGCTCCAGATTGCTATCCTCCAGCAAGATCTTGAAGGAGAAGCAGAACCATCCAGAAGAACAAACTTTAGGATGCAAAGACTCAGATAATTACAGACCTGACCACAGGTTGTAGAGGAGAGGAGGCTGGATGGGCATGACATCGGACTGATGACGGAGCTCAGAGTAGAATACCCTCAAACCTTCTTTAACTCAGGATGGAGCCTGTCAAGTTTGATCGCTTGGTGACCTGCCAGAATACTTAAAATGAAACCAAAATACTTAGAATACACTGAGAATGACACTCAATATTTCTTCATTTAGAACGCGCAGGGAAACCTTTGAACATAAGCAAAACCATTTCAGGCTGACATGAGAATGGGTCTAACTGCTTGGAATGCATTCAAAATGCAGTCATAACATTGAGAATGCACTTTGAATATCTAGGAATATACATTGTTTGTCATTCTAACAGCTATCTGGCCTCATTCCACCTCCAGTGTGGCAAGAGTTTAAAAATGAGTGGTGGATTGTACGCTACACTAAAACCGGTTGCTGTAAAAAGAGCTGCAAATCATCGCTAAAGTACTGAATCTCTACTTTAACCAAAACATGGCTCAGACATAATTGAAAAAAAAGGGGGTAAAATAGGTCTTTTTTTTTACCCGCTGTCGTGATAGTTCAGGGGTCAGTGCTGTGGTCCTTTAAACCTAAGGTTGCAAGTTCAAGCCCAGGTTGTGTCAGGAAGGGCGTCTAAAACAATTGTCAAATCTGTCATGTGAGTTTGCTTGCTGTGGGAAGCCCTGAAGAAGGGATCAGCCAAAAGAACAACAGTTATTAAATCATATTTTGTAAATGTTACCGGTCTCCAAGGCTTTTTGTGGTTACAACCCATTTCTACATGCTCCTATTAAAGGCTCAATCTGACAAAGAGTTCTCAGTTAGCAACAAAAATCCCAGGTTTATTTCACAGCTATAATATTAAAAATGTTCAAGACATCATGCCAAAATAGCAATTTGTCAGAAATATTTCTCAGACCTATCACCGAATACGATTTACCAGCGAAGGTATTTGAATAGTTAGATGTGACCTATCAGCTAAGTATGAAGTCATTGTGTTATCAAGCTGTTGAGTCCTTGGATATTTCTCATGGAAAAGGTTTTTGTGCCCAATATGTTCCTCTCAGCCTGGCCTCTGTGAGCTGGGTTTGTAAAGTATGGAAAATTCCTTTTTTTTTCTGGAGGGGAGCCATTTGCATGTGTGTTTACTCCTCCGTTTCTCCAGAGACATTAACTAGGTCAAGCACAAATGAATCTGCCAACAGCCAAGAGAGAGGTGGTGACAGGGTGGAGGGAGGTGGTGGAGCAGTTTCTGTGGACTTTGGATGTAAAATCCCATTGTAGGGATGAATCGCTGTCATGTAATTTTAGTTCCGCCCTGCTTCTCCCCCCACCGCGATCGACCCACAGACTTCCCGAAGGAGGTCTGAAACCATGGAGCATTGTTTGGAGCTCAGCTCAGCGGGGGATAGGTTTAACAGTTTAACGACCATGCAGCTAATTATGTAGGCCAAAGCCACAACCGAAACCAGTCGTATTACAGCCGCATACCCATCAACACATGGCAGGAGTTTGAACTGAAATGTTTTCAGTTCGCCTAAAAGTACCAAAGTCTGCCTCTCCTGCTTCCTGCTGTACTTTTCTTTCATTCAGTCAATAAAACGTGAGTGTGGGGTTAATTTTCCAGATATGTCTGGTTTTTTTTTGGTTTGTTTTATTTATTTTTTTTTTACTTCCTCTGTGATGAATATCTGCATCTGCACCCGTTATAGTATTTTCCTTACGTAAATATCAAGGCCGTATAACAGTAACACAAGTTTTACACTGCAGTAAAACACCACAGTTTTGAAGTTTAACTTCAGCAAAGAGTAACAGCAGTACTCTGTGATACACACTGCTCTAACTAGCAGCAGACAGAGAAGACTATACAATTATGTATGGGGGATGTGTGATGTCATGGAAACCGGCATATATTAAGTTGCTTTTTTTTCTTCCGCACACATGAATGGTGGTAAAAGGGTGTGTTAAATGACAGGAAGTTGCACAGAAATTTGAACGCAACCAAGTTTTAACGACCGATTTGCTAAGTTTCACTTGAATGTTGGAGTCTTATTTTCTGAACCATAAAGTCAGGAGGTTAGGAGAATCGCAGATGGCTGAGCCCAGGAGCAAAAAGAAACAGGGAGTGGAAGACGGGTTGTGAACAGGTCAGTGGGTTTGTATACTTTTCCATGTGCTTGTATGGAAGGCCACAAACATTTACTGAATATGTTTCCAACACCATCCATGCTCCCACCCCTCAAATTTGAACAAATCTAACTAGCTTGTGTGCTTTTTAATTTTTATTTTTTTACAATATAAAATCAGATTTAAAACTTTCTGTTTGCACTTTAATACTGACAGTTGCTCCAGTCCACCTGTAAAAGTTAAAAAACCAATAAAATAATTATCTTCTACTACACACAATTTTTTAAGGAAAAAGTCACAAGTGCAAATATAAAAAATGTCAACCACACCATGTTTCCTATTTTTGTTTCCTGATCTGAGCTTGATTTTCTGTTTGTGCTATTGGCTCAGTTCAGTGAATTATACTTTTTCTAACATTTTATTTGTGTACAATTAACAAATACTTGATGCTCTTGTCAATACAAACTGTTATTTTGACCTGCTGTGTTAAAAAAATTAAAACTGTACACCCAGCATGTGACCAGATGTTTGAGAAAAATGTGATACGACACATGTTTAGTCTGACATATTAGATAATTAATGTCTTAAGGCATTTACATGGAACCAGTAAAATGTCACAGCTGAGCAGCATATTATCCAGATAAAAATGAGTCAAATTATGTCAAAGGTCAATGGTTTTACCATGAAAAAAAGCAGCTAAAACATAATCTGTACAATGAAGAGGGTTAATAGCGAAAGGCTTAGCAGTTGTAGTAATTTAGTTTTGTGATTTTATTTAAAAATAAAACAATTTTTCATGTATGTTTATGAAAAAAAATCATTGGTAATCGAAAACAAAAAAAAAACATTGTAAGTTTAACTTGATGAGGAGGGAGTTCAGACTCTCAGCAACATTCAAAAAGGAACTTTTGTAACTTGATGGTTGAGTCATGTGAATAAGAATATTTGAACTAAAGCTTTACTCTTTACACAACTAACTAAACTTAACACAAAAATTAAAGAAATTTGTGTTTGGTATTTATTTCTCTGTTGTAACAATGCTTCTTGCTGATAACTCTTGTAGCAGCACCTGATTTGCAGCACCTGGAGGTACCAGAACCTCGCAGCTGTTTGTAGTGTATGAGAGGGAAGAAAGCTCCAAAATTGGTGCAATGTTTGTGTTGAGATTATCTTTAAATTAATAGAGATAACTGATCTTTGTCACAACATATTGAACACTGACCTGAGTACACCATACATGAGGCAGAGCTCCTCTATGTAGCTGCTTTTCTCTTGTTCATCAAGATTAGAGAAAAAAATATGTCCCTCTGTGTTAATAATTCGTCCTAACCTGCATTAGAGCACCTAACACAAAAGAGTGAATGCATTGTAAACTCAAGCTGAAAGCCTGTCATTAAAAGAGGCTTGCTCGGGTCCGTGCTGTGACTCACGAGCGCGAACCTCCCACTCCTTTTTGCACATGTCATCTGCTGCTCTGTCCTCTGTCTGCGCTAACGTCAGAGGAGGCTGGCTGTCCTCCTACGTCGCCTGTGGAGTGTGACCAGTTGGATAGGCAGCCTGGCCCGTGCATGAAGCCTCCTTTGCAGAGGGTGTGAACGACATACGCAGAGGACCCTGATGCTGCCTCTCTAATTAGGGGTTGGACAAGCAAACAACACTCTGGCCTTGGGTTTAGATTTCCTCCTAGCATGAAGTCCAGCCAAGGAGCATCACCAGTCCACCCCCCACACCGTCTTCCCCTTTGGTGCCCCAGTTACCTCGGCCAGAGCGCGGCAGACTGCGGATGCTCTGACTGACAGACACAGAAATAACTCCACAAATAGACCTATTCTCTGGCTCACAGGGGACCGTGAGCCCCACTTCTGTCTCCTCTTGCCTCCTGTTTTATGTGTGCCCGAGGCCAAAATAAGTTAGAGGAACTACAGGGAAATCAAATTTGGAATTATTAGATTATACCGAAGATATCAGGGGAGGAGGATAATGTGTGCATAAATACGTATTGTTCCAAATAAAGCAGGCTTAAGCAAGAGTTTGCTCAGCACACTCCGCACATAAATCCAGCAGAACGTCTTGATGAGGTTTCACAGAGTGTAAAAGTGGGAGGTGAGAGACTGCGAACGACTGAGTCAAACCTCCATCTGTGTTGCAGCTCCCATGTTTTTAAAATTTTCATCTTTTTCTTTTTTCCCCCTATTGGCTTTCCAGGACTCTATGTGTTCTTCAGACAATTTCCCTCTTGCTCCTTCCAAGGATGCTTCTCTGCATTCTCCTTCCTTTCCCTCTCTATCTTTCCTCCTCTGCAGTGTGACCCATTTTGCTTCAAAAGAAGAAAAAAACTCATAATATAGACATACAACTGATGAAGAGAAGGCAGTTATTTTAAGAAAATTCTAAATTTCAGAAAAAATTGATTTTCCATTTCACGCTCATTAAAAATTTCACACCGAAAGCAAAGCATCCATTCACCTCCTGGATGCAAGAATCACCTCTGGAATAAATATATGAATCTAAATAATTTACAACTGGGTCCTGGTGCTACGAGACAGGCTCGAGAGAGCTACTTAAAGACTGAGGCCTGAGGCGTGAAGCCTTTGAGTTACTCCTGCAGGAAATGTGGAGAATACAGTATCCCGGGACAGCAGAGGAGCTTCAAAGATCTTTTCCATTATTAAACCGCTCTCTTCATCTGCTGCAGACAGAGGCCTGAGGACAGACTCACACCTGCTTTAAGAAGGTTTCAACATGACACAAACATGCACTGACGTACGTACATGCAACAGTGCTAATAAAGGGCAGTATTTCAAACCAAAGTCAGAACTTCAGAGACCTCAGTGTTAAACACTGATAAGATTAATCTTTGGAGAATTACTGTACGTGTTGATGTAAACTGAAATGCTCTAGATAGAAATTCAACTGTAGCTACATCATTATATTCAATCATTTTAAACCCAAAAATGTAGTTAGACAATTTCTCCCTCTCCAACTTTTACCGCTCATCCATGGTCGGATCACGGAGGCGAACCCCAGACATCCTTCTAAACACACTCCAGCCCCTTCCTAGGGCATCCCAAGGAGTTCCCAGGCCAAAGATGATGTAAAATCCCTCCTGCGAGTCCTGGGTCTTCCACACAACGTTCTACTAGTGAGAGTCAATCCATCTCCCGCTCCAACCAACTCATGAACAAGAGTATACAGATACTTAATCTCCTCCGCTTTAAAGATAGATAATTCCAGTCAGTTTCAACTATAGCCCATCTAACACATCTCTTTAAAGCTCTTTGAAGCTGCGTTCTCCCTACATCAGTGTCACGTGTGAAATAACTGAGCAGAATAAAGGCTTGAAGTTGTGCCATTTCTGCTACATCTCTGAGTAGGTGATAAAGGTAGTCATAGGTTTAAGTTGAAGGTGCATGATAAGAAAGTGGTGTGTGAAAGGAGCTAGGGATGTATTTGTAAAGCAGGCTATGTTTTCTTTGGTAATTCACATGCTTAAATGAAACAGCAAAACTATGTGTTGAATTGTCAGACAATTAACAATGTTTTTGTTGGTTTGAACAATATGCTGCGTACATCTACCCTTACTTCACGTATACTCCAAAACTCAGCTCTGTGACTACCTTCATTGCCAGCTCAAAGGTGGATCAGCTTAAATGAAGAAGATGTATTAGACCCATCTTGAGGGATGATGTAAGGAAGGGACTACAGTGCTGTCTGTCAAAAACCCCATAAAGGTACTACGGTAAATACTAGAAAAAACAACCACTGACATTTGAAAGATTTAGACAAACAGATTTTATGTGGTCTACATTAATCCTGCTGGACTACACTCCATGATTCCATCGATTACCAGCAATACCAACTTGATTATTACTGTAAAAGCCCATATTTCATTGAATTAACTTGTCTTTGTTTTTTGTGAAAGAGGCTAACTCTAACTTACTGAATTCAGCAGTGACAAACGTCGAATCATTAGTTTGTTCTGGAATGTGAGCAAAGCATCCCTGGAATGACAGGTTTGTCATTGTGTCTGGTTTGCTTTCTTTGTAGCAAAAGTAAAATTAACTATTTTGTTTATTTATTTTTTTTGCTTCTGATTTCCATCTTGTAGTAACTTCTTGTAGCGTCCAGTATTGCTTTTACAAAGTGCTACATGCAGAATTTCTGTAAAGCTCATTCCACCTGGAGATGTTTTATTTTCTCAAAACTCTTACAAATCACCCTCAGTTGCTTTTAAGTGGCGTTCTTTGGATTCAAAGCAAACAGCCTCAAGATTAAAACTGATGACTGCTTTTAATAGAAAACTGGAAAAACATGTTAAACAAAAACCTGTTTGTGGGGGACTTAAAGCTGTGACCAGAGCTGTGGGAAACATTTCACTTGAAGACTGGATTTAACTGAAGATAACAGTAAATTGGAGGCAAACATAAATGAGTCTGCAGAGAAGTTGAGGATTAAAATTAATGACTCGTGCAACAAGATAAAGGTCTTAAACACACCTCATAATCCATAATGGACTACATGTGGATCCGCATTACACTGAAGCCCCTTTTATACCTCACCGTCCAAGCTGAGTCCTTCCTGTCCTCCTGTCTCGTGTGAAATAATTGCCAGTCCTGTGAGCCTCTCTTGGCTGATGGTGGACCACATGTATGTTTTTATCAACTTTAGAGCTGAAAAAAATCCTTTGACTTAAGGCCACTGAGACAGTGAGAGTCAGGAGTAGACGCAAGGCAGCAACTAGTTGGAGGAGTCCCCTCCAGGGGGACCCCCATTGAAGAGGATCCTGAACACAGTGTCATTGCACTTTCCACCATTGACCACCATAGAATTTAAAAGAGTGCTCACAGAGTTTGCCTTAGATTGTATTATTATCTTCCAGTAAGAAAAAGCAGTGGAACCATATGCAAAAGTTTATTGGCCTTTTTGGCCTATAAAAAGAAAGAAAAAAGAAGGACATTCACACAAAAGAGTAACTTGTCACTGTATTCTGTAAGGTCTTTTCTCAAATATACTGTAAATTTATCTGTCAGGATTATTTATTGTGTTAGGAATCGATAATCTGTTTACACTTTTGTCCACACAAGTGAAGACAGTCAACACAAGTGAAGACAGTCCACACGGTCTAGACTCTTGTCTTTGTGTGGAGTTCAGAATCTGAAGAGGGGTGTCGGGTTACAGCGTAAACTCCCGGCCCTCAAAACACAAAGAGCAACAGATACTGAACAATAACCTTCCTTCTCTTATCTGTCGGAGAGTCAGAGACACCTTGTAGAGAAAAAAAAGACAGTGGCTCTTGTTTGGTACAGCCATAAAGAATACTTGTTTACACACTTTCAACTCTTCTGCCCCTCCCTTCAAAAATACCTAGAAATCATAAAAACCTGAATTCTCCTGTCTTCTTCAGAAAGTGCCCCACGCCTGTCAACTGACAAGTGGTAATTAGAGAGTAAATACTAGAAATGCCTTCCATGGCCATCAGGAAACGGCTGGTTTGAGATTCTAGAACTCCACCTCTTCACCTCCATCGCTCCAGTCCCCCCTCCCTCCATCACTACCAACATCCTGTCTTTATCAGCTCATATTTCCCAGAAAGAAACAGCTCATGGTAGCACAGTCTCAGAAGCCCCACTGCACCACAGCTCCTTAAAATACAAATGAATACTGTTTTGTTTGAATAAGATTATTGCAGAGTTTGTTGTAATTTTAATTTGTAAAAGTACAGATAATGTGTGTTTCTCCCCCCACTTGGATCCTAGGACTTTAAAAATGACTGAATAAATGAAAATTTTCTTTCATGCACGGTGGGATTATTTGAAGCCCCAAGAAATTGTGCAAGAGTATTGTTTAAAATGTGTCAACCTTCTCAGTCTGTAAATAAAATACCTCTGGAATCAGACAACACATTTTATTGAAAATCCCAAAAAGTAACCGCTGAGTGGACATCAACAACTGGTTATCTTTTGGAGTCAGCCTGATTAAAAATGGCTGCTACGGCTAATTGACCCTAGAAAACACAAAAATGACTACAACTCAGTCTTTTTTTTACTTCCTTTCTGATCCAAACAAAGGGTGGACCAGACTATAACCGTTGAGAATAAACAAGTCTTGTTCCTCTGTTGAATTTTAAATGCTCCTGACACTCTGCACAAATCAAACTGGTGAATAAATGATTAAAAATTACACCTGCCTTTATGTGTTGTGATTTGCTTACAAGCACAATTGGCTTAAAGCCAAAAAAAAGGTCTCATCATCATCTTCATCATTACCACTGTTATTCATCTCTCACGTGATCCTGTTTGGCTAGAGCAGAGCAGCTAATTAAGATGATTAGAACCAACATAATTTTTTTTTCTAATAAAATTTGTTATTCCAATGGAGCCAGGGGAAACAAATTTTAATCAGTTCACAGCAATTTGCATTTTCTGTCAGGACCACCAGAGTTCAGTTTCTGCTATTCTTTAAATGCCAGGTGGCCACGTGGGCCAGGTCTGGTAAGGATGGCACTGCTTTTAAGCTGGCATGTCACAACTGGCCTGGGTGTGGTTTGGTTTATGTGGTGCTCCATCAGAGTTCACCTCATCTGGTTCACCTCTGGTAAACCAGATGTGGGCCAATAATAAACGTCAAAAGGCTGACATTCGATCCGGTTAGTGTTAAGAGTGTCAGTGCATTGTTTGGGCCAGAAGCAGTGGCGGGCAGTGCATTTAACATCTAGGCCTTCAGTAGTGCTCCGTCTAAATCAAGCCAACCCTCAATAACTATTTTATGGCTATAA
>JAVKLF010000011.1:8641223-8660796 GCA_034783495.1 Millerichthys robustus | reverse complement strand
AATTAACATCAGTCTGTGATTCAGATATTTTTAGGCCAGCAGAGAAGGCCTTGCAGGCCCTGACGGCCCACCACTGGCCAGAAGTGAGCCAAAAAGATTTTATGTGGGAAATGTGAGTAAGCATGTGAATGGTCGTTTGTCTCTATGTGGCCCTCTGATGGAGCTGATACAAGTTCAGAGTGTCCTCTGCCTTTTACGCAGTAACTGCTGGACATCAACCTCCACAACCCTGAAAAAAAAACTGATTAGGACAATGGATGGATGGATATTCCTGTCAAGGTAGAAAAGAATACAAATAAACACAAGGAGCTCAAAAACGTCATTAAGAAATTAAACAAGTACCGACATGGCAGCAACATTAACTCACAAAAAAGAAAACTGGCGTAATCTCAAGAAATTACAAGGAGAGCGCAGAGAGGTCTGAACAGCCTGTGAAAAATGCCCATTGCTCACATGTCGACTAGACAAACAATGAGACTTAATATAGACGGATCTTGACGAGGATATGGGAAACAGCTGGGCTAAATGAGAGCGCGCAGGTGTGAGTGGCCGTGGCAGACAGGAGGAGCAGAACTGACTGAGGAGGAGGAAATAGGACCGAGGAACACAGGGAAACAGGGAAAAATGAAGTCACTAATGAAGTCAGAAGTCACAAAACATGAAAACCTAGGCTGAAAACAGAAAGATACCTTTCATTTGATTTTGTTATGCAGGAGCGTAACTCTGGTTACTTTATTTTAGCTTCCCAGTGAAACTAATTTATACAGCCACAGGTGCCTCACACAGATCAGATCAGATCAGAATGCAGAGCAGGACCTCCATCATTGGAAAGCAAACACAAAAACGGATCCGTGTGATGCTGCGATAGGGTCGTGTTGCTACTCGTCAAACACTCAGTCCTGTTGTTGTGTTTGAGGGCTGCACGTGGCCGGATGTGCCTCATGGTGGAACCTATAAATCTGAACTGTTTATTCTGGGAAACACTCAGCCAGTGGGCAATTTTGTCCACACTAACCATCGAGCTTTCCACTCAGAGCAGAATATCTGGTTACTTTAAGGCTTTTACTGATGGAGAGCAGCACATTAATGTGATTTAATCCGGTACAGTTTGCACTTCTCCAAGCTAAAGAGTGATAGATTTACTAACAGAACCATATTTGAATTTAAATGATTTCTCAGGAGTTGAAAATATTTTATTAAACCTCTGAAACAACAACACAGCAACAACTCACTTTTACAGATCCTGAACTACAATTGGGTATGGTAGTAGCTGAGAGTCATCTCCAGCATATACATTATCCTGTGTGTGATTGGGCAAAAAGTTACTTTTAAGATTTGACCAAAACGGGTACCATCTAATCATATTTTTTTTTTACTTTTTTTCATTTTGGTTGTAGCAAACAAATTAGCACCTGTTGTTTAGTCACACAAGTGTAGCAGTTGGATCTTTAAGAAAGTAAGTTTTGAATCAGTGAATTAAACATTCAAAGTAAACAATTACATCCTTGTAGTGTGTTCAGTGATAAATCTGTATGTGTAGTCAAAACTGATATGGAAGCTCAATGTGCCTGTGTTCATATTCATATTTTAAAATAAACATTTTACAAAAAAGTTGTTTTTCCCCTGTGATGGACTTGCAATGCTGTCCAGGGTGTCCCCTACCCCTCAAACAGTGACCCCTGTGACCCTGAAAGGAAGAAGCGTATAAAA
This sequence comes from Millerichthys robustus, assembly GCA_034783495.1. Taxonomy (NCBI): domain Eukaryota; kingdom Metazoa; phylum Chordata; class Actinopteri; order Cyprinodontiformes; family Rivulidae; genus Millerichthys; species Millerichthys robustus. The sequence goes on along the minus strand of JAVKLF010000011.1, from coordinate 8,659,086 downwards.
TATAAATGATGGATTAAAAAGTTGTTTTTTTTAAAAAGTACATTTAAAAAAAGTTAGGTCCTTTTCAAAGTCTGTAGAGATGTTTCTTGTTGTGGATGGACGCTCCTCATCAGGAGACCTGCAGGACCTTCTGCAGGGGCCTCCTGAGTGGAACTTTCACCTCAGGTTTGCTGTCGGGGATCATCTCGGCGCTCCGCTCGGCGCTCAGCCTGATCAGCGGTCTCTTCTCCTCGCACCTCTGCAGCCCCGCCTGAGTGATGTTCCTGCAAAAATCCACCCTCACCTCCTCCAGACTGCCTCCGTGGGCCGCCACGCCCTGCAGGCTACAGTCTGTGATGCGGACGCAGTTCTCCAGGTGGAGGCTGCGCAGCCTCTTGCAGCTCCGCAGCACGGAGGTCACGTCCTGGTCAGTGATGTGCGCACAGCCGGAAAGAGTCAGCGAGAGGAGGTTGGGACACCTGTGGGGACGGAGAGCAGACAGTGACGTCATATTTTCTACCACTTTTCAGAAGGCCTGTTATTACTTGTCACATCATATTGTACAAATAATGAAGTCTGGATTAGATCAAATCTTAGTAAACAGCATTTAGGTGTAGGTGCTTATCTTTAAATCAATGCTGCTGATTTAGGTGACAAAAAACAACAGATTAGAATAATACCTGTAATTATAGAGCATTTTAATGTGTACAAAACCATAGCCTAGTCAATGTTGTTATAGTTATGCTCTGTTGGATCCACACACACTATTTTTGGGGGATAGAGACAGAACAACAACAAAAAAAACATTGTTACAATTTAAAATGCTATATTCATTGGTCATCTAGCTAATGGTTAATTTGCAGACCAGGTCCCAATAAAATTGTTGTGTGTAGGTAATGGCTGTTTAACTAAATTGCAAATTAACATCTATGCCTGTGCAAATTTTCAGTTATCTGGGTCATCGCAACCGCAATCAGGGTTAAATCGGAGGCAACCGGACTTAGATCAATTCTTGGTAGAAGACGTTTCGACACCCATCCAGGAGTCTTTGTCAGTCAGAATTAACATCTACATATTTGTCATTCGAGATGAAATATTAATAATAAACGTTTTGCTTTTAAGAACTCATCAGCAAGCCAGACTGAAGTCACCCACAGGCCGGAAATGGCCAGCGGAGCACCAGTTGTATAGCCCTGTTGTAGGCAGATGATAATGTTTTTGCCTGTCAGTGAGTCTTTTACCAAAATTTCTTATAAACCACTGGATGAATTTAAATGAAACTCTCATAAAGTTATCATTGTACATCTACAACTTAATGACTTTTTGAGTCAAGATGTCCGCCACAGCCAACTAACAATTTACAGATATTGAGCTACAGTTTGCTGTGATGGTAGGTAAGCTCCAGTCACAGCACATACTCAGTCGGCTAACACATCTCAGGAAATCTCACAGGACCACATAAAACTGTGTATAACATCATACACAAAATTTGACCAAAACAGCTCCATCAGTTCTCAACATTAGATGATTTTAGTTGAAACTGGGTGATATGCTTTCTTTCACTCATTGCTGTGCCTTTAATTCTACAATGATTCTACATAGTACCTTTATAAAAGAAGATTAACAGAATGTTTGCACATTTTTTCTGTTGAATTCCTAAAGAAAAAAAGTCAATTCCAAGTCAGCCAAATGTTGCTGGGAGACACATTTCTGTACAGTATCTCTGCTGCCTTCTGGCAGGCAGGCAGGCAGACACTCAGATGGCAACAGATCAGGGGTGTCATTCATGTTTGCTAACGCAGATTACATAAACACTTACATAATCTCACTGCCTTCCTACATGTGAGCCAAACATATTCCAGTGTTGTGAAGGTGCTGTCCCAGTAACCTCTGAATATGCCACAGCACAGTCATGTGTACGGCTGCAGAAGCCTTCTGACTTTGTTAGGATGATATTTAAAAACACACACACACAAACAATGAGATTGTGTTTTCAGTGGTGACTGAGGGATTTAGAGGTATATTTGCTCTCCCATGACTTGTTCAGCATCTATGCCCTCAAGTGAATGCAGGTAGGTGTAATAGGAATTAAATAATCAACCTTTGTTACATAACCCACCCTGACACATCTTTGTCACTCAGTGAATACAGGATTATTTTGTGCACATTATCAAAACATGTCAGTTTCTCAAATGCATTCACACACCAGCAGCAGATTTGCTTTTATATTATTTTAGGAACATGAGTTCTCTCTATATATACAGTATATGAAAGGGGCTCATGCAAAACCATAAACTCATGCTTTCTAATTTGATGATGTGTTTTAGGTTTTTCAAAATAAAAGAAAGTAAATTCTGTGGCAAGGCTGTAAACAAGTTATAGCACTTTGTATTATCTCAGTTTGGAAAAACAGAGTTTAATTCTAACCAGATTAATGGCTAAAAGGCTCGTCCAAGACCAAAGTGTATCACTGCCATCTTTAAATCGCTTACTTTTGAGAATTATTCAAATAAAAATAAAAATCATAGTAGTTTATGCAGAGCTATTTCATTAACCTTTACATCAGTTTTGCATTTCATGGTTACTATGTTTATTTGCAAGCAAAGTTAGCAGCAGCAGCTAGCTGTAGTACTGACAGTGTAAAATGTCTGAGAGAATAACCATATAATGCAAAATTGGCAATGTCATCTTGGTCAACTGTAGTTTTTGCATGAATTGTTTTAGATTGGCGTTGTTTTAAGACAGCAGTAATCCAAATTGGTCTTGGCTTCATTTGGACTAGTCATTAGCTCATCAATTTGGTCTAAAGTACGCTATTTATCCAAACAGAGGTAATCTAAAAAGCTATCTACAGCAGGTAAGGTATTTATTGTTGATACTCTTTCCACAGAATCCCACTTATAAAAAATATTAGTGGTATCTCAGGTTGTATCTCAGGTTGAATTTACTTATTTTTAAGACCTATTAAATCAGGACTATTCAACTAAATTGCTCAGGGCCACAGTTACCCAAAGAGGACGGAGGTGTTGAAAGAACAAGTATCATTATCTTTTACTTTTTCAATTTGTTTACTGTGTTGCATTGAATCATACATTTTAAATTCACAATTGATTTTAAATATATTATATATCAAGTAAAAGATGTTTATTTTATTTTTATTTTTTTGAGGGGAGGCTTATTTGGCAGATGTAAGTCTCCCACGGGAGTAATTGAAATTTTTTCCCATTAGCCAATTAAATAGCCCTGTACTAAATGTTTAGGTATTTCCCTGATATCCTGATATATATTTTCCTGGTATTGTCCTGATAAGTAAAACCTTTTTGTTTTATTTTACATTGACTGTTAAGTCTGTGCGCCAACATTATTTTCCTCCTTTTGTTTGCTTTGAGACATGCCCACATTTAAACAGCTTAGAGGTCAGTCTGATGTAGGCTGCAGCAGCACCAGAACATCACAAACCTGTCATCATCTTTCTAATGACCCTGTCTGGCTCTCTAAAGCTTTTCTTGTCTGGTCAGAATGTCCTGTGAATAAAACAAACTAAAAAAAAAAACCCTCAGGGTGAACTTCAGCTGCATCTCTATCAACCTTTCAAGTACATGGGTTTTAAGACGATTGTTAATTCTTTCTGGATAGTCAGTAAAAAATTTATTAGCTCCAGGAAATACAGCCTAAATTAAAATCAAAGATGTCCTTTTATCTGATTTGAAAGAGAAAGCATCTATTTAGGCAACTGATGAGATCAAAGTGAGGACTGATCCCATTCAGTGGTGTTTAACTCTAAAAGCAAAGGCTAACGCTTCTGTTTTTGGCCTCCCACCGAGCAGTCGGCGGTACACAGCACTTAAAGCAGGTTTTTTCTTGTTGTGACCTCAACAAAGTGCAAAGTGATTCACTAGTCTTCTTCCTCTAAAGGATCATTGCATTTCAAAACAACTCACAGAGCCTATAGACATGATGTGCTTTATTGGTTTTTCCACGAGGATAGGAAGCCAGACGTTCTTGGCGTCAGAGCTGGAGAGGCAGGCGGAGACAGACGCACATGTTCATTCCTCAAACAGCTACAAAGAGCCAATTCTTAGGCTCCACCTGCCTGCATAAATCTCCAGTTTTTGCAGCTGACTGGGAGCGTCTGAGGCCAAACCAGTCTTTTTTTTATGGCTCCCACAGCTTCTCCGCGGGTCCTCCCATTTAGTCACGTGCACGTTTCTTCTCTCTTTCAGATGATTTGGGAGGGTTTATCAGCATGCAAAACAGCGCGTGCCCTAAAAGGCCCTGAAATCCAAGCCCCGGACACAAGTAGGTGGTTCTAGTTTTGACTCATCTCACAACAGCTCCCATGACTCACGTCTCCAATTTCACAATACAGGAAATGCTCGCTCATTGTCCCACGAAACCCAACCCTCTCTTTTTTTTTTTTTTTTTTTTGGGCCCCGTCCAGCAGCTGCAGTGTCTGAGCTCCCCTCACATCAGCACTTATTACTGGCAGCCATGAAGAAATTATCCAGAGACCCCTCATTAGGCCTCTCTGGGCTGATTTCTCAAAGGGCCAATTTTCAATGGCCAATCAAATCCAAGTGTCACGTCACTCAATGAATTTAATTTGATATGTGCCCACAGTTGTGTTAGTTAATAGAATTAGTCTCATGTCCAACAGATGTCTTTCTTTCCCCTTGTTTCAGCAGCCAGCTTTGGATCCACCATCTGTTTCTAATGATCCTGTCCGCTGCTGCCGACAGCTAAACACGACAGTTTGACTAAAGCACGGGCCTTGAAATGTAAACTCTTTTGTTCACTGTTGTGGGCTCAAGTGACCTCATTATCGTCTAAAATCAAATAGACATCTCTCTCCTGTCCGTAGTCGGTTGGTCTGTTTCATCCCTACTGATTCAAGGCTCAGGGTCTCTTAAAGGATTCCTTGAACTGAAATAATCTTAGTCTGAGAAAGAACAAAGTTGCAGACATATTTTAAACAAGTCTCATAAATTACCTTATCTCATGAGATGTGAGATCTATCTGAGGCTATCTGCTACTACTGCTAAATTTAGCTGAATATCTGTAAAAGTGACAGAGTTAGAGTTATTTTTGTGTTGTTTATCATTTAGGTGGGGTGGCCATATTGAATGGGGTCACTTGTAGACGCTTATCCAATAATTATTTTCTGAGAGTATAGTTAAAATCCGTACACTGGTTCATGAGATATTTTGGTACACAAACAGGGGCAAAAGTATTATCTAACTCTAACCCTTCAGCTTTTGGCAATAACAGTATATATTTTCAGTTTTCCCACCAAAACTCAGCAATGCAGAGGGGAAACCACACACCAACACTCACATGTGGCAGACCTGAGCCAGGAAAGTGCTGACCAGATTCTCATGCTTACTGCAGATGTCCTTCTGGAAGGAGCTCTTCATCCAGTCCTCGATGTTGCACACCTGCTGGACCCTGCTGGAGTGCCAGCAGATAGTCAGATACCGCAGCGAGGACCCCAGCACAAAGTTGTCCCACCTAAGCTGACAGGGGGAGCTGAAGTGGAGTAGATTCCAGAGGCGAGGGTCCAGGAAGACCTCTCGCAACCGATGACAGGTAAGGGACAAGGTCCTGCGGTTGTCCTTGTCCAGGAAGGAGAAAAGGTGGAGGAGACACTCACGGTTGAGCTGAGTGAGATGCATGCTGAGCGGTCCCCGAGGCGCTCACAGGGGCCTCGTCCCTTTGGGCAGTGACAGGCCTGCAACAATGAACCTCCAGCCTGTATTGTGTGGCCTAGATACACGATGCCCCCGCAGGCACACACACACACACACACACACACACACTGAGGGCCTGCACATATAAGGCGGTGGAGTGGAGGCTATTTTGGGAAGACAACTGTGATACGTTCAGAGAGGGAAGTGTTTGAGCTATCCTCTCCCTCGCCATCTGTCATGGTTCTCAACAGGCAGCGAGCGCTGGACAGAGCCAGATGTTTACGCCGTCCCGGCCTACTTCACAGAGCGAGACTCTCATCCAAAAAGAACCTCCGACGTGCCTCCAGAAAGAATTACATTTCCAGGTAAAATGTTCAGACACGGCTTTCAGTTCAAGTCTCCAGCTGATATTTTAGCCTAATTTCGAGGAACTTTCTGTGGGAGATCACTTTTGAAAAAAAAAAATGATTCTACCACTTTCTTTTCAAGTATAAAGGAAAAGAATAAAATGATGCTCCTAAAATATAATGCTGTGCAAAAAAACAGACATTAAATGACCTGCACTGAATCAGATCGCAGGCCTCTATTTGATCTCAATCTGCACCTTTGTTGACAAGTAAAACTTATCCAGATGAGGTGTTTACAGATCTATGCACAGAGCTGTGAAAAGGTTTGTGACCCAATCGTTACAGATTTCTTCTGTTTTTGCCAGATTTCAATGTTTCAAATTGGCAAATTAATTTCCGATGAAGATGACCTGAGTAAATATGAAATTCAGTTTTCAGATGATTTCATTTATTATCCAAATCCATTCCAAATATTTGATTCAAGAATGAAGAAATAACTTAAACAGATCCACTGGAGACAACGTGGGACAGTGGTGAAACTTCCCAGGAGTGACCGAGCAAACAAAATTTGTTTAGGAGCACGTCGACCCATCCTGGAGGTCCTAAAAGAACTCAGAACTCAAATCTAAAGCTCACGATTCAACAAGAGAGTTCATGTGTGGATATTTTATCTATCATCTAATCACTCTTGGTCCAATCTTAGTTCAAATTTGTAAACACATTTTTTCATGTTATTGCAGTCAATTGAACTATTTTTTTACAGTATATTGGTACATAACAGCTGAGCTTTTTGCACTCTTAACAAAAACTATTTCAATTCTTTATATTGGTGATGCTTCTTTTTTCATTTCAAATACAAAATCTAAACCTGTGCGTTATGTAATAACCTGTTAATGATTTAAATTCAGCATGCTCAATTGAAGCTTCTGCATTTTCTGGCAAAAATGTCAAAACGTTTCAGGTTTTTTAATGGAGAAAAAGACTTGGACATTTTTTTAACGTATCTTTTAAGTGTTACACCTGATCCAGACAAAGAGGATTTTAAAAAGTTACATTTTTGAAAACTAAAAAGACATGACTAATCTTCAGATTAATGTGGAAATAATAAAACTACAACAAACCTTCTCCAGCCTAGACTCTTCAAAATGAACCTGTGTAAACAATTTGTAGGAATTAGCTGCGATTTTACAAGAATTAATTTACAATGATCGAGGACAATTGTGTTGGCTTGCACACAAACCTCAGAGATAATTGTCAGTGAGTCACTTTTGGGACTGCAGAGTGGCTACGTGTCCCATTTAAGAGAATTACACAAACAAATAACTTCAGAGTCCTGACCTGGAAGGTCCAACATGTAAGAAGTCAAACAGTTACCAACTTTGTTCAAAGCAACATAGTAAACTGAGTCAGTGTTCGCTCAACAAGAGCAGAGGGGAGGTACTGACGTTAAAAGGCAAAACATCATTAGACTCCATGTTTGTTGTCACTCTACCTATTTTCCAAGCACATCCTGTTCGACTGATCAACCATGTGTAAGAGAAAACAAAACAGACTCTAGGAAATGCCGGTGTTAGGCTGATAACATCATGTACTCTGACTCACTGTGTCATGGTGTCCTTAAGTAACCCTCTGACGCAACCAGAACTATGCAATGTGAGCAAATTACTCCAAGACTAATTTGACTTTCTACAAGAAATACAAGAGAGGGGATGGGGGGAAAGGCCACTTGTGTCATTAATGAGGGCAGAGTATAGAAGTCAAAGCCACCTGTGAGCTGGCCACGACGAGCAGCTGTTCCTCGGCATACAGGAGCGCTTGTTCCTGACAGAGCGAGAGGGCTGCTTGGCACGTGTGCTGGGGAGAACTTGATGTGCATGTGTGTCTGGGCGTGGGTGGAGATCTCTGCTGAAGGCTAGATAGAGGCAGGCAACAGGAGGAAAGGAAAAAAAATCTCCACTAAATTCACACCTTACCATAAAATATGAAAAGGAAAATTGAATCATTTGAATATTGTAGTTTTCTATACTTTGATTCTCTCGTTTTAAGAGGCAGCCGCCTTCATCGTTCCGACTTAAGGAGCTTTTGAGATTCAAAAGACTACTTCACACATTAGCACCTAGCAGATGAAATGCTTTAAATAGCCAGTAATTGCAGATACTGAAGCTCTTGGATTTCTGTCGTCAACAAGACTGAGTCACAAACAACAGAGGCAGGATTCAGAACCAATGAAAAACAGCAACACACATGTAGGAATCAAAAAGTCTCTTTTGTATTCTGATATGGCAACATTGGCTGATACATGCTTCAGGAGTTAACATCACTGGGGTCCCACCAGGAAATATATTTAAAATATTAAATGATGCTGCACCATTAAAACACTAAAATCTTAAAAAAATAATAATAAAATTGACACGGTTTGTGGTCAAGTATGGTTTTAAAAGTGCAAATGAGCACTTCAAAGTTTTTTTTTTCTAAAGGTTGTCACTGGAAATCATTTTAAAAAGATGCAAAATAAAATAACTGAAATGCCAAATATTGTAACAGCAACACTGCCGTCACAAAGTATCAGTTCATTCAACAATAACCATCTGAGGTTTCTCAGGCTTCGCCTTTTCTTCTTCTTTTTTTTTTTTACTTCAAACAAGAACTTCTGGAGTATGTTACATACAGAGAAGTCTCTTACAGGGAAATACATCAAGAAAAATACAAGTCCCCAAACACAAACAATAATAAAAAAATGTCAAAGACAAGACGAATGGCAAACATTAAGTGGGAACATGAGATATAATAATCAAGCATCGTGACATATCATATGTGACTGAGGTGAAACAGAGATGAAGTGCCGAGCTAATCAGAGGCAGTGAAACCTAACTGGATGACGGCGCCAACAAGTTCTACAGCTCAGAGAGCTTCTTCTGACTCAGTCTCCTGTGAGGTATCTCTGTCCGTCACGGCCTCTTCAGACAAATCAGCCTCGTTCGGTGAGGTTGTATTTACGCCTGTATTTTCTTGGGATTTTTTGTCAGACACATCTGTTTGTGTGGCGGCGCCATCTGTCAACTGCATTTCTGTGGCTACTGTGTCTGCAGCAACGTTGTCCTGAGAAACTACATCTGACAAAACACCGGCTGGGGCTGCTGCGTCCACTTCAGGTGTATTCGTAGCTGTGCTGTCGGAGGCTATCTTGTCCACGTCCACTTGCCCAGTCCTCTCCACGTAGAAGAGGATGTAGGCCTTGGCCTTCCTCACCGTGTCTTCAGTGGTCAGAGACACGGTGCTGTCGTTGAAGTGGTACCAGCGGGCCTCGTGGCTGCCGTATGCTGTATAATGCCCTGATCCGACCCTGTGAACACAGACACATACATCACGTTGTCCCTTATGGGGTTTTACGAAACCTCATTTATTGATGTTGGAACAAGAGGAGCACATTCTGCTTCGCAAGAGCAGAACAACACTGCCACTTAGAGGACAAAGCTAACATAGCAACACTTTTGTTTTCAGCTTAAACATTTCATGTCACTACACTCCAGCTCCTAACAAAGTATTTGACCAATAAAAAAAACAGGAGCTGAAACATTTAAACAGTAACTAAATGACTCAAACACAACTAACTGAGCTGGCAGGGAGATGTTAAAGTAATGACCTGTGATTAGGTGTTTTCATGCAGGAAATTGGTTCTTACATTTACCAAACTTGGAAAAGCTCTCAAAACAAGTCTAGTATAATAAGATGCAACATGAAAATAGTGATTGTTAATGACTGAAAGAGATGCAATAACCAAGCATTAATCCCAACAAATGTCTTTTTCCATCTCTGGGTTGTACTAGTGAGCTCCTCAAGCTAGTTTAAATTTAAATGACTACAACTTTAATCATTTTGGGGTCATAAAACTTAAAGAAATCACAACATCAAACCAGAAATATGATAAATATCTACTCACCCTGATCCATGATGCACCACGACTGCCACAAGGTCATACAAGCAACTTCCTGGTAAAGAGTTCTCTGGCTGGAAGAAGTAAAAACAGCAAGAGGTGATTAAAAAAACTGTCTTTACCAGAAACAAACAACTGCTCAGTAATTAATTATCAAACAAAAGCGTGAACGGTCAGTCATGGAAACCTGAGCAGGTCGCTTTTCATAGCTGTCTGGACATCCAGCATCTACCGGATCAAATATTGAATTAAACATGTGCTACAGATGGTGGGTACAATGATGTGTGCAGCTATTGACAGCAAATCAACACGTTCTTTTTGAATTTGTGTGTTCACAATATAAAGATATTCATTTAGCACAATTAGCTCCTGGACAGGCCAACAGTTATCAGTTAACAAGGACAACAAATCATGTTTCTCTTTCCTGCATAAGTCCAGTATCAGCTTTTTGTGTATTTGAAAGATTCAGTTTCACAAAATGAATAACTACTGTATTGGCTGCCGCTGAAGGTAGAGCAATGATGTTTTTGCCCATGACTGTGTAAAATACTTTAGTCAATTTTCTTTTGGTTCAAGCTCACCTCAAGCAAGTAACCCCTCATGTCCAGGTCCTTCAGAGGAAATTCCACGTACGTATCCACTTTGTTTCTCAAAAAGGCAGTCCAGTGGAACCGTTTTAGATGCAAACACAAAACCTGCCATTTAAATAAATAAAATACAATATACATTCAAAATACAATAAATCTTTCCAAGGTACATGCTTCTGAGAATAGACCGTTAATAATAAAACTAATAAATTGGGGAGAAAGATGTATTCTTCATACTTTTGGTAGCTTCTGGATCCAGAACTTCTTAGTTGATTTCTGGCGTTTTTTACATTTATGGCAATAATACAGCTCAGTTTCATCAAGTTCTTCCAGGTCAGTGAAGCTACGCAAGCAGTCTAAAACAAACACGAACAAACAAACCCTCATGAATTTCATTGTTGTGCATTAAAGACATTTAAAAATTCTTCTCTTTGACATGTGGAACTTACCTCGTAAAGTGCACGTTGGACCTGGCTCCTGGTCCTTACTTCTCTTTTGTCTGAACTGACTGGGAATGTCTAAAGACAGATCTAAATAAAAGGAAAGCAAAATTGCAACGTTCAGTTCTATGTATTCTGTATCAAACCTCTGTGAATTTTATCATGAGCAACATGGATGGAGTCAAAATTTTGCATTTTAAATAGTATTCCTAATTTACAAATTTCAGAAAAATCTAACCATAGGAAAAAAACTTTCTCTACCAAGCTGCAAAGTTTGTAGCTTTTTTTTTCTTTACCAAGAAATGGATCAAACTTGCGGGATTCTGTTCCACATATCAGGCAGTTGACTTCATTCTGAAGTACGCCTCCAAAAATAGATGTGACAACACTGGAAGGTCCATTTCTGCAAAAATAATCAACGAGTTTGACGGTGTGTTGATCAATTCAATGCTTACTCATTTAAAACTATAGAACTTTAATCAATGAAAAAAATAAAAACCTAAAACATCATTTTGAAAAGGCCCAATTAAAGAAACCTGCAATTATAAGAGCATCATTTAAAAGAAGAATAAATGAATTAAAATTAGGCTGCTTTCAAAATAGGTTATTTTAAAAAGTAAAAACAAGTGATAAAAAATGGGCTACGTGAATCAATATAATTAATACAGACAGTACAATAAATGAGCAATCTATAAGAGCATGACCAACTTCAAATAAAATCATCTTAATCAACCACAGCAAAACTTAAGTCTCTCAAAGGTTAGATGAACTGACACAAAACATTTGCTGTCTGTATTGGAGATCCTGCCTCCATCCTGAGGGGGGACTGGGTGAGATGCCCCGTTGCGACTGTATTGAAGCTCCCTGTGGAGATGGTCTAGCAGGTAACGCATGAATTCATGGGCGTCCTGCTGTTGATAGCCTCTGCGTGAAACATGCAAAGTTTTTGTAGCATTAATATAATGACAACAAAAGCTTTTGAAGTCTAGCATTAGCTGCTTAACTCTGTCAGCTTTCGTACGGGGAGGATTTACCTGAAACTTGGCATGATTTTCCAGATGGTATAAAATAATGAGTCTGGACTGAAGGCGGTTTGGTTTCCTTGCCACAGGGAGCAAAGAGTTTTCCTGAACTCCTCCACCAAAGAGCTGCTCATCAGAAAGAAAGACACCCAGTTACAGATCAGTACAGTCTAAAAACAGTTCAGCATCTAAAATTAAGATGCTAATGGTTCAAAATTACAAATTCATAATTGCAGAGAAGCCTTTTGAAATTGTATTTTTTTAAACCTAATTTCTGAGCTTCTTACAATGTTCACTGTCTTTTCTAATATGTCACAGACAACATCTTTAACTCTATACTTGCAGAAATGAAAACTACATATATGCCCATAAGTTCTTCCTGCAGAAGAGGACCTTACACACTGTTGTCCCCTTGGCTGCGGGTGTGGTACATCCGTCTTCCTGCCGTCTTACCGCTGCGTAGAGCCACTGCAGGCAACTCCTTGAAATAACAGCTGAACTGCTCGATGTTGCTGTCAAAGAAACACATTTGATGATAACATAAATGAAAGTGACTCTACATCAACCACCAGACAAAGCTGTAGGGAATCAAATATGAGTGGTTAAAGATTCAATCGCTGCATTTCTCCTGTTATTGGTTGCATTTTTTGTTTTTATGCAGGATAATCAAATCTTTATCAAACTCCAGACGACTTCAATCCAACTCAAGTCAGTTTTTAATTTCAGCTCTACATGACAGTCAAACATCGCTGTTTACATGCTAGTAACTCACTGCTTGGTCAGGTTAAATTTTAAAAAACTGTAAAATTGTAAAACCAATCAAACCGATCAGAAGCAACAGCAAATGTATAGGAGTAGCTAAAATATACAAACAAAAATATTTGTAAATAGTTTGTAAACTGGAAGTTTTGTGACATTACAGATGGAGCTTATGGATTTTTACTGTATCACTGATTATCAATTGACTTTAGAAAGACAACTAAATTTGTTAAATATAATGCAAATAAAAGCAACAAGTCCAGATAAGTGTTGAGTAAATGTGCAGACACACCAAAATAATCCTGGTTGTATTAGCAGGGAAACCAGTCCGTGGCTGCTCCTTGTTTCTAAGCAGTCCCTGTAATCCCCCTGACTGTGCCCCAGACTATATTAATAAGGGATGACTGGATGTGGGGCCCTGGGTCTACAGAGGCAGAGCTACTGGTTTCTGTTACAGAGTCAGTCCACTGCCCACAGACCTTGTCCTCTGTGTGAAGTCTTACCTGAGGGACTGCAGAATGGCATTCATGAAGCACGTGTTGCCCAGGTTCCTCAAACCGGTTGCACCTATTGCCACCCCATCCTGACAGAAGAGAAGTTTCATTATTATCGTGTGTGAGTGTGTATTTGGAAGCCCGTTGAAAAAGCACAGCATCAGGTTATGTTGCAGAGCAACAGAAAGCTAAATTATTACTTACATTATCTTTTAGCAACTTTCCATCTCCAGTTTGGCTTTCTAGGAATTTTCTTTTTCTTGGTCTGTCACCCAGAATCAGTGAACTGTAAGACAAAGAAATTATTGAGTGAAGGGATGGCAAAAATAAACAATAAGGCAAAAAGAGCACAGCAGGAGCAGGGTAATATATGCCTTAAGGGATTTAAATACCTTTGGCTTAAATTTACTTACATTTAAGCAACATTTTTTTTATTGTATTAGTTTCTTCACCATGCAATAAAAAAAAATTCAGACATTGTGTTGTTGTCATTACCCCTAAAAAAGTCTTGATTTAATATAAAGACACATAAAGCTTTGTAAAAATTGTAATGCATGCTTATAGTGAGCTGACAAACACACTCATCACGGGAATACTTCCCACAATGTTTCATCAAATTCCTTTAAAAGGTGTTAGTGGACTTAAGCTAACAAGAAATCTGCTAAAATACAAATAAACAAATTTTGATGTAATACAATATGACCCTTAAAGCATATATAAACCAGACAATGACTTTGTTCTTGAAATTGAAAATACTTACTTTTCTAAACTCTGAAGATGTTCTCTCACCTTCTGCACATGCCCGAGTTTGGTGTCATTGACAACAAAATCATCACACCTGTAACTATAAATATCCAGATCAATAAGTTACAATCAACTTATTCACACAAATAAAACCTTAAAAAATTACATATTGATACATTTCACACACTGCAGTCCCAAACTATTAAGTGAAAAATTTCCATCATATCTAACTATTTAGTTATTTGTCTCTGTATTAAATCATTGAGATTAGGTTTTAGGTATGGAGAAAATTGTAATTAGAGATATTCACCAAAATACACTGTGGTTGCAGCAGTCCATGCAGACAGAATGAGGGTTTTTATCCTTCTCCTGCTTTTCACCCTTTCTTTGACAAAGACCAAGGCCATGGCTCTCTTCAAAGTGTTTCTTTGCATGACCGTTGACGTATCTGCAAAAAAGAAATTATTTGATAAAATAAAGCAGGTCTGTATAACAGCATAAATTTTCTGGTTGGATTTGTTGAATGTCAACAGCTTTTCAAGAGCAGCTTAATGTTTATCCCACATGACCCGTGACCAAGAAGTGTTAGGTGAAGTTTTGGACATGCCCACTTGTAAATACACAACGGTACTTTGTTGGCATCTGATCTGAGACATATTCATTGTTTATGTACTATAGCCCTTAAATTATTTTTGACCATACGTAAATGTCATGAAGATCAAATCAACTATAACTTTAGTTTTCCAACAAATAACAGTAAACTTACCGCCCACAGTGGACCATCAGACAAGTAAGGCAAATCCATGGACTTTTATTAGACCTGCAAACTGAACATAAAAACCTTGTTTTAATCGAGCAATGAATAGCGTCGTGTTATGACTCATTTCCCTAAACACCCTTTTTTCATGCGTTTTATAACTCTGTATTTTCGTCTTTTTCGCTTGTGGTTGCGGCTGCGTTGATCAATGTGTTATCAAGCCGACGCAGCGTATGGCAATCTCAGTAGCCTAATCGGAGGCTGGGATTCAAAAGAATCCTCCGTTCACACCATTCAGTGAAAATAAAGAGACAAACATCATTGCTCTTACCATTACAACACCAGGACGACGGTGTACCGTTAGGGAACCTGGAGGCATCAGAGGCACAACCTACGCTTGAACTCAGATGGGGACACTCCATCAGCTAACAAAACCAAGAAACACTGGCAATACAACAATGAAAAAGAATGGTACTAAGTCGGAACCAAAATGCGGGGGGCTAACAATAGTTAGCCAATTAACCTAAACTAGCAGGCTAACGTTAGCTGACTAACTACTTATGATCGATAGCGCACGTTTTCCTGTCCAGCGCATTCGATAACTGCTAAACGACTTGCACTTTCTATTTCAAGGTCAAAGCTTACGTATAACACAAAACAAGGCAGCTTCCACCACCCAGCCCAGTAAGATAGAATAACAACGCTATTTTTGGCGTAAAAGGCAGCAGGTAAATGCTGGCGCTCGCTACAAACAAATGGATAGAAGTTAAGGAAGTGACGTAGGTTCTACCGGCAGGGCTGTTTTGGTCTGCGGCTACAAAGATGAAAAACTACAGAGGTAAAAGCTGTATTACTTCCGGGTTTGTTCGTGATCTGTTTTTCGAGCAGCCATAGTTTTATCTTTTTGTACTTTGCGACATTGAAAAACGTAATTATTCATTCGCATTAAGTGTCTTTTCGAGTGCTGTAGGCAGTCACATTTTCCTTACAGCCTGCTCCTTTTTACGCTTTAATACCATAATACTGTTTTTTTTTTCTCCATAATTTCGTTTTGGGGTACATTAAATTCATTGCAGGCACAGAGATTGTGTTGTGTGAATGTGGAAAGACTTGCAGAAGTTATTCAAGTTATTTAATTGTTTGTTACAATAAAAAAACAGAGTACCCACTTAAGCTAAATGCAGCAAATTATTAGCTGAAAGCTCAAAGCAGTTAAACTCTCGTTAAAAGTGGCAAAAAGCTAAAAGTAGAAGAAAAATAAAAGCTTGCTAACAGCTAATGTAGCTAAAAGCTAAAATAACTTTTAGCTACATTAGCTAAAATAAATTATCAAAAGACTAGATGGAACAAAAGTCTAACTAAAAGCAACAAAATTCTAGCTTAAAAAAATGCTTGCTAGAAGTAGAATAAGCCCAGCAACCCATACAGAGAAAAACAATAGCTAGCCTACATTTAAAAAAATAACTGATAGGCTAAATTATAAAATGCTCTATTGGATTTTGACACAGAACCCTCTCCACTCATATCAGATCATTTTGTTTTTTTGTTTTCTTCACTCTGCTTCTTTTTTTGTCACAGTACCTGTTTCATTTTGATTGTTGAAATGTAGCCTGTGTCATTGTCATTCTTTTAGACTAATTTTTTTCTCAAATAGGAGTTGTAGGCTACTCTTTAACGCTATGTTGTAACTGTGTCTCTACACTCGTGTTGTGCCTCAGTTTGTTTGTTTTCAGTATCACTTTCCCACTTTTGCATTATTATTTTGACTTTTGGTTCATTTTTGTGTGTTGCTATACAGATCATATTTAAGCTCATAGTCCCCATCATCTTGATAACAAATGGCCACAATATTGACATTTAAGTATTACTAATGAAAAAATTTCAAATACAAGAAGGCCTATGAATTCAAGCTGGTAATATATATTTAAATGTCTCCACATTTAATATAAACAATATCTTCTAGAGACACTGATTGGACCCGAATAACCTATGTAAAGCCTGATAGGAGCTCTTATTGACTTGCAAACCTGCAGCTGGGTTCCTGTTAAGTTCTGTAATTAAGTTCTGCAACAACAAAATTAGCAGAAACCTCAACAATGTTTTATTGGAGTATTCAGTCAAAACAATACAAAAGGAAAACAGTGTTTTAGACCTGCCACAATGCAAAAGCACCCTAAAACCGTCCTTCAATGCATTTTGAAGTGTTTTGGTATAATTTGGATGATTATAAAGACAGTATATTTTAAAGCACCTTCAATGACATCAACTGGATATTTTCACACATTTGTTATGAAATAAGATAATAAATGTTCTATAGATCAAACATGTATTTTTATAACCCTGAAACAGCCATGTATGTGAGAACTTTTAAAGATATTTCTCATTCTAGGATAAACGTGACAAAATCCAAATTGGTTGATTTTATGTTTAACTGCAAGCCACCTAAACTAAACATTCATAAAGGATAAAAAAATAACAACTTTTAATTTTAGGTAAAGATAAGAATATTCATATGTATCATATTTGTACCAGAAAAATAACATTAAGCTCATTTTTGTTTGTTTGTTTCAAAAGATTGTAGATTTTGTACAGAGTGATAAAAAAAAGTGCCATAGTTGCTTCTCATAAATTTTCTTTTCATTTGAATCCATTTTATCTAAATATTGAATTCTGGGTCCAAAGCAAGCTGTTAGACTTGTTTGAGCAAAATAATTATTTTGCACACAAAGTTGAAAGGATGTAAAATAGTAAAAAAAAAAAAATGTATTCAAATGATGAAAAAGAGTTGAACTATGAACCCATCCTTAGTCACAACAATAATGCATTTAGTTGCGGGACAACAAAGATAAAATAAAATAAAATGAAAGGCAAGCAGTTAAAAACTAAATGTGTTGCTGTCAAGGAGGTTTATGTCATTTCAATCGACCTCTCCTGCAGGGGAGTCTCATTCTGAGGGTCACTAGATTTGTCTTTGGAGGCCTTCTTTGATTTCTTCTTCTTCCTGGAAAAATATATTTTAAAATATTTAAAAAGGTCTGCATTATCTATCTATCTATCTATCTATCTATCTATCTATCTATCTATCTATCTATCTATCTATCTATCTATCTATC
>JAVKLF010000011.1:8545050-8556025 GCA_034783495.1 Millerichthys robustus | reverse complement strand
TGTGTGTGTGTGTGTGTGTGTGTGTGTGTGTGTGTGTGTGTGTGAGAGAGAGAGAGAGAGAGAGAGAGAGAGAGAGTGTGTGTGTGTGGTGTGTTTGTGTGCATGAGCTTGTGGGCAAATGTACAGGTTGTTACATCCTGCTCCTTCACCATCTGTGCTCAGGCAGGCGTCAGGCCACTTCGTATACGCTTCCCCTCTGCATATAGCTACACTGCTCTGTTTTTGTTTCTGTTTATTTTTAATTTCATATCAGTGTCCAAATAGTATATTTTGTAAAGTATGGGTTTCTTTGAGTACAATAGTCATATAAAGAGAAATCTGACGTGGTCACAGTCACAGTGTATAAACTATTAGTTGTATCGAAAAATAACTGTGGATTTATGTTTGTGTATATCAGGGCTATTCAACCAGTTATTCAGAGCCAACAGCTCAGGGGCCAAACATGGGGGGTGGGGTTGTCCAAAACATAATGTAAAACAACAAGAATTATTATAACCTTGTAAATTAATCATATCGTATGTTGTTTCTGCATTAATTTATTATTTTAAAAGTTACCATTAATTTAAAATCATTTTTAATTTAATTTGAATTTGATGCGAGAGTCAGGGGTGGAGTTGGGGGCGTCACTTCATTGGCAGGCTGGATGGAAGTCACAAGGAGGAAAGTCAAAAGGAATAAATTCAACTTTGAATTCACAAAACATTACCTGTGATTGTGTTCCGTCAAATAAACTCCAACTTCCTGTGGTCTGCTTATATTTTGAATTGATGTTTTCACTGTTAATTGTAAATGAGCTAAAAAGCTCCACGGAGAGCTGGACTTCTTTCAGTAATTGTTGTCATGGTGATTTTATTTATTTATTTATTTATTTTGGCTGGTTTTAGCTAATTTTGTCTAAGTGTGCTGTGAATAAAAGTTATGGCATATTTAAAATAAAAGTGCATGTTTTCATGTATTTTTGTCTCAAAGTGCAAATAAGAAATTGTGATGCAAACAAAAAGACAATAGCAAAAAGGGTATTTTAACAGTTATAAACCAGCGTGTTTACATTCTAACATAGAACAAATTTGGGCTCATTGAGTTTTGCTGAACATTTATATGATTTGGACAGAACGTGTTTATTTTGAGCATACTTTCAATTATTCTAAACACGTTTTGATGCACCAGAGGAAACATGCAGCTTCTTACAATCCACAGAGGAATCGATGACCTTAGCGTGAATCATACATGTGTTCGTGCTGCATTACAATTCCAGACGCACTCTCACGCCACATGTATATTCATGACTGGAACTTCAGGTAATTGTCAGGCATAATGGTGCTGGATTGGGAATCGATAAGGAGCTCTGAGGTCTGACGACCTTTGTGCGCTCTCAGAGGAGCATCAGCCAATGACATTTCAGGTTCAAAGGTCCCTGAAGATATGAGCTCATCATCGGGCAGCGTGTAAACGACACTCTCAGCAATTTGTGTGTTTCTAAGCAGAGAGCTCAGCCTGGTGGAACATATAAATGATTGAGATAGACTGCAGCGTTCAACCTGAGCTGTATTTACTGACAAGACTTAGCTTGTGTGTGTCGTTTCACCTCGTTTCTCCTCACTGATTCTGAGAGGCGCTGACAACTTCTTATGATGTCTTGATTTTGCACTTTTCGCAACTTGGTTCCTGTCATTCGTTGTAAGGAGCCATTCAAACGTTTCGGATCATTTGCTAATGTCACATCTCTATGCAGCACTTTATTTACAGGATTTTATCTATGGGACATGAGAAAAGGCCCAGCTTCACCTCACTCCTCCTGCAGCATTGTAACATTAGGCTAATACAGTACGAGCTACATGGGAGAAAAGGACGGTTCTGTTGTAGTACGAGAGCTTAGAGACAAGTTACTTGTGGATGCAGACATAAATAATTCAGTTGTTAACGTATGCAGAGCAGCTTGATAAAACCCTAATGAGCGGAAACATCTGTCTGCCCTGGGCACTGACACTGGCAGCCCATCTCCAGCCTGCTCCAACCTCTGTGAGGGTGTCACCTCCTTTCCTCACCTGCAGCCATACCCCACTTCCCTCTCTGGTCCAGGCTGAAACTCCAGGCTTTGTGTGTGTGTGTGTTTGTGTGTGTGTGTGAATCAACACCCCAGAGTTGGTACCATCTGCCAGCTCCGCTGCAAGGCTCAGGCCAGGTGCTGAGCATGCTCTCACCCCAGCCATGCAACAACCACACTACCTGCTGGGATCTGTCTGATTGTGCCAACTGTTGATCATCACACCGTCTTGTTCCCTCCCAGAAACTCCCTATTAACACGAGGCGAAGCTGTTCCTAATATAGTCAAAGGAGAACGAAGGTTGGTCTCTGAACGTCTTTTGATCTTGCACAGCCTCCCGAAACGACACCGAGCCTTTTGTTGTGTGTTGAAAGACTCTGCCTTTGTGTTTGCTGCAGGTATCCCAAGGTTTTTTCCCCTGAGATGCAGCATAACTAGACACAGAGATTTGGGTTTTTGCTAATATTCTTTATTCAGTAGCAGGGCCAGCATGTGGCATGGGTAGTTCAGGCAAATGCTAATGAAATCTTGCCTAGGGCGCCAAATTGGCCATAGGGCTGGACCTGTTTACTAGTAAAACTGAGACCTAAACACATAAAATAATGTGAAGCAGAAAATGTATTTAACTAAGAATACAGAACTTACAACCTGCATTGAATCTATTTTTTATGGCAGGTTTTTAAATAGATCCCCGATTTTCACCTCAGTCATAAATATCCAGCACAAATGTTCAACAAATGTTCCTTTTTCCTCATTCAGTGCCTTCAGTTCCAGAAGCAGCACAAACGGATCCACTGACAGAACCTCCACCATCTTTTATTGCAATTTAATGGAGCGCTTCATTGCTGCATTTCCATGGACCTTTTCTCTGAAGTCCATTTACTCAACAGAACTTTATTTCAGGAGGGATGTGGGCCATCTACAATATGAAAATGATTGCAGAGCTCAGCATGTCAACATCTTTTGCTCACAGAGAGCTGTAGGTCCACTGTCTGCTCTCAGCTCAGTTACTACAGAAACCTAAGTGTGCCACTTGCCTGGAGAGGATATTAAATGTACTTTATGGCTCTTTAATAATTGCCTCCTCAACATCGGTATCATAATACAGCCTCTTTTATGAGATGAAGGAAGCAGCATTTACTGCATTCTCAGAAGCAGAGTGGTAATCTTGGATGTGTTTCACCACCTTATATGTGCCCAGCCTGCCTCCCTCCTGCCGGCCCCTTTATTCTTCACTAACAAGCTTGGACCATATGATATTTATAGATCTCCACAGCCAGGATGTCTCTCTTTGTGCTCATAAGCATTATGTGCCAGGAGAAAAAATAAACCTTTCAGAAAGAAAATCCCTTGACTCTGCTTAGAATCTTGTCACAAATTCTTGGATCTGTCCTCAAGGTCAGAACTGAACTGAGAGGAACGGGTTTTATGCATTATGTATAGCATTCGTGGATAATTAGTGCTAACGAGAAAGGATGCCCCCTGATTTGTTCTGGCTTTTACTCTCATTTGCATGAATATAATGGGGCACAGGAGAGCGTAAAGCACGTCTGCCACCCCCTTACTCCCAAAAGGAAGAGGAAGTGGGGAGAAGGAGAGGTGTTACTGAAATCTGCAAGTGATAATTATTGGAAAGCTGTTATGAATCCAGATCATGAACTGGACTTTGTGAAGCAGAAAAAGAGGTCTTAAAGCACTTAATTACATTTATTGTGTGCAAATTTTGTATTTTTGTCCAGTTTGATATATGAGATGGCAGAAATTTAAAACAAAATGTTTTTTTGTTTGTTTTTTTTAAGCCAGGAAAAATAAACATATGGAAATCAAATGTCTGTAAACGTATAAAATGTTCTGATATTTTAAAAGTAAAAGTCATTTTGTGAAAAGGGTTTGTATTGTTGATTTCAGGGTGTGGCGATGCATTATTCACAGAGGTATGAAGGCCTTAAGTGCTGTATTAATTATTTTTTTCTTTCTGGTTGGCCAGCAGAATAAATGGATGTTGTCAGCTGCAGTAAAGTGGCCGTGCATTCATTTAGACGAGTGTTATTGCTGCACTGGAGAGTTTCCGGGGTGTGTGTGTGTGTGTCGGGGGGGGGGGGGGGGGGGGGGGGGGGGGGGGGGGGGTAGCAGTGCAGTGCCAGCCTGGTGGGTGGAAGCTGTGTAATTATCCCTGGGTCCTGTGATGGCCATGATTGCTATAACAGCCAGGTGGTCCCAGAACGCAGCAGGTGTGACTGTCTGACTGCCTGCTGGTGTCACTGGATGTGAGTGCACATGAACACACCAGTGAGTAGAAATTTTTTTTTGAGCTGAAGATGGATGAGGAGAATTGATTTGAAGAAAAAGGAGATTTATTTCATCAAACGTAATGCAATATAAAAGCCTTTCCCAAAAGGATTCAGGCTAATATTTGTCTTTTCTACAAAACCCAGTTCTAAATTTAATTGCAAATCATTGCATTTTGATTTTATTTTCATTTCACACAGTACAGTTATACAGTCGGATGAATCACTGTCATGATTTTCTTCAGGTTCGTCATTGTTCACGTCTCTGCATGATGATCACTGAACAGATTGATGCTGACAGAGACAGTGTGATTAAGGCAGGTCAGGCGCATGTTTCTGTCTGTCATCCTTCATTATTCCTCCATTGCTTCTAAGCAACACTGACAGCCTGCAAATACAACAACACACACACACATTTGTATGATCGCTCATTGACTTCCATTCATTTCCAGTAATTTCTACAGCCTAACCCTGACCCCTGACCCTAAACCTAACCCCGCCAGTACATACCTGACACTAAATAGACTAAACTCAATTCACACCTTAGTCCTAAACTAAACCCCCAGCGCAAAAATGGAATCCCAAAGTATTAGGACCAGTCTCTGGTCCCCATAAGGACTACTGGTTTTGACAAGGTAGGTGTGTGTACCAGAAATGGTCCTAAAAAGGTAACAAATACAAGTACACACACACACACACATCTGCTGTGTTTCAAAGGACTCTGCAAATGCTAAATGAATACTAATGTGTCCGGATCGCATTTATCAGCCTGACATTAACCAGAACTAAAGGCTCTTTTTTCTGTGCCACAGAAGAAACTTTGAACATGCAAGACTTTCAGTAGACTGAGTCGGGCTGGAAACGTGGCAGATGTTCACCAAGAGATATGACGTCTGTTGATGGTCTCACACATGACTGGACTGGGAGGGATATTTACATTTAGTTTCCTCTGTCAGTTTCTTTTGTTTGTTAAATGGTGACTGAATTTTAGTGATTACTTTCACTGGAAAAAACTTTATGTTAACATCCCAGCTTTGCACACGCAATAAATAAACCTCACTGTCTGCACACAAAATAAAAGAATAAATGTTTTGTCTTTGTCAGAAATAACAAATAAAGCAAAACATCTAAAGATAAGCGTTGTTTCGTTGCGTCTTCTTACTTCAGAGAGAACAAGAGGTTCAGAGGATTTGTTTTTTGCCACGCTGGTGATCACCAACTGACTAATGAGGTGGATTCAGTGTGGGCAAGAGTTGGGTCGAGCGTCTTTGTTACACGGATCTGCAGCTCCTCTCTCTGCCTGAGCGTCCCAGGGGAGGCCTCACAGGCTGCCAAATTGAATCAAGTGCACAAGGTGCCTCCCCCTTTCACCGATCGGCCCCTCCCCGTTTGAGAAGAGCGAGGAGGAGAGCGTCAGCATTGATGCTTTGTTCTCCTCAGCACCATGGACAGCGCCGGGGAGGGGAGGTCCGCTGCAACTGGTTGCCTGCTGGAGGATGGAGAGGTTCTGTGGCATCTTAGCAACACGTCATCCTGCACAGAAAAGCAAAAAGTCATGTATAAGACTTTGCAATGCTATAATCTATTTGCTCAGCTTTAAATCGAAGGTGAATGGGATCCAAAAATCCATTTGTTTTACATTTGTGTGGCAACCCGAAGAAAATTTAAGACAAATAAGTCTGCTGTGTGACGGCGCATAGCTTAGTGCTCTATTCTGTCTTCTTCCTCAGACATGGCAGTTCAGCGCCCTCCATTCAGAGATAAATTGGAGTCATGCTTCCAGGAAAGAAAAAAATAGTCTGCTTATTAGAGGTTTTCCAGATGCCAGGTTAATGAAGAACAATATGCCAGGAAATGCTTAAACTGAAAAACCACAACACTGGGCCACAGTTTCAGCTCCATTCTTTCCCTGTCTGTGGGATTTGAACTGATTTCTTCTACAAATGCCATGAAGAATTTCATCTCACATCAACAAACGACTAACACTCGAGTTGAACTTTTAAACTTCCTGCAGCGGATCAAATCTGCAGCAAATTGAGTGAAGCAGCATTGTTTTCAGTCAGTACATAGAAACGACTGAACAACTCAGTACTACAAATGGTTTCAACTCACAAACAATCCTCGTCAACAAATGTTTTTGATAAATATTTCAAACAGAAAGGGTCTCATAAATTTAAACAAATGCTTTAAAAAAAGCTGAATTAACAACTTGACTCCTTGTCCAGCTAGTGACTCAGTTAGGAGGTCCTGCCTAGTAGCCACTTTTTACAATGAACTTGGATCAGATATACCTAAGAGGTTAAAATGCAATTGCAACGAACATTTAGAGCTGTCCAGGCAATGGATATCTCTTCCTAATGATATTAGAGAGGAGTCTGGAGAAAACCAACAGAAATGTCATGTTAATGAGCCACAGGAAGATAGAACCAGTATGACTTCAGTCCACCATGAAACAGGAAGTCTGTGGAAAACCTGCTATCATATTTGTTTGTATGTGTTTTTTTGATATTTGCTGTTTTAAGAAGAAGAATCAGGAACAAGCTTCATCAAGTTCAAAATCACTGCCTATTTTGATTGTTGCAAACTACGCTCAGTTTTAAGCAAAATAATTACTTTTATTTTTAACTCCTAATTGCTCAAAAACAATGTTTGTTTTCTGATTATGAGGTTCTGCTAATCCTAAATGGCTAGGGGAATTTAAAAATAAACGCCAAGCAAAAGCTGGATTTTATTGTGAAGGTGTATTTGTATGAAGTGCTGAAAGGTCTAACTGCAGGGCAGGCTGATGGTATTAACCATTTATGAAAGTGTCAGCTGCTGTGCATCTCAACTCAGAGAAGAGCGCCACACCCAGCCCAGATGGCCCTCGAGTCCTTCTAGGGTTTCACTGTGACGTGAAATCTCCTGAAAGGTGAAGCGGGTTTCATGAAAAAAAAAAAAACCAGATCCAATGAGTAACTAATGCTGCTAGTAATGGCATTTACGTTCACTGCCTGCAGCTTGTAGATTTATGGTAATATTTTAAAAATTGTATATTGATTGCAGATTTACATTGGCTCTGAAAACTCTTTCAACTGAAATTGATCAATATCCACTCAGAGTATAAATTTCAAATTCACCAGGCTTCATTATATGGTATTGATTTTGTGCAACGTCGGCTCTGAAAAGAATTGGATTACTTCTCTCCCATCAGACAAAACAAACAGGAAAGAGAAAATGCAGTCAGAAATATGGTTTAACGCATCAAATTTGTCTTTATGACAAAAAAGAGTGAAGAAGGATTTCTATATAATTTTAATGTGTATATTTTTCTAGTCTTGTTACTGTTTATCTATTTTTTTATGGATTATAAGTAGCAATTGATCCTGTATTTTTCTAAGCAAAACCACCAATAAAATCATTTAAGTAACTGCAGTATGTGTGTGTTGTGTGTATTTTTATTGCCTGGGTTGTGATTCTCCCCCACAGGCAGAGGGGGCTCAGATAAAGAGTGAGATATTCACTTCTACCTCTGCTGAGCTGCAGCCTGTAGTAATTTCCAAGCTCCCCAGCCACAGTCCAGTGTTGTGGTGTGAGAATATTACAAGCATGTTGAGCTGGTGCTGAATAGTAATATCTTTACTGACACCGTTCACACAACGCAGCGGTGCAGACACAGCTGAGAGAATATCCTGGTACAGAGGCAGTCTGCAACTTCTAAAAGAGTTCAGCTGGGTAGAAGATGAAGTGGCACCACAGCGACATCTAGCGGTTTAGTGGTCAAACTGAGATTTACTGCAATTTACTCGTTTCCTTGCTTCAGCACACCTGACTCAGTGACTGAATTACCACTTTACGTTCAACAGAAGCCTGTTAATCATCTATTCATTCAAACCAGGTGTGTTGGAGCAGTAACCTCTCTGAAAGATGCAATATAGTGGCCCTCCAGTACCAGGATTGGACACCACCTTAAAGCAATATCACCTACTTTAATTAAAATGTCTAAATGCCATTTTTCATGTAGAATGTCTGTTCTCCTTCATGGTGTTGTTTTTCTTTCCAAATAAAGGCTTCCCCCATCACTCTGTTTCAGCTTTTTGTCTTTGTGTTTCTGTCTGCACCTGAAACGGAATGAGAAATTCTTGTTATTTATTTATTTTGTAGAATTGAAAATGCAATGTGAGTTTATTGTCTGAGTGAAGTACATTGAGAAAAGGGAATAAAAACTGAGGTAAGAATGGCCTTGACAGAGAAAAAAGGTAGGAGGGAACAACTGAGGAGAGGCTCAGAGATGGATGTGTGGGTGGTTCAGGCTGACTCTTATCAAACGAGTGGAGCGTTTAAAAGACCCTGACCGCTGAGGGTCATCACAAGCTGTGCTTCTGTTAAATAGAATTGTAAGATTCATTGTAAATCTTCACAGTTGAGTATGCAGGCTTTTATTGGAAAAGAAAGTAATCAAACTCAGCGTCTGGGCTAATGTACAGATCACAAGTCTTGTTGGGTGGAAAAAAACACATTTTCTTTTGTAAGTGTTTTTTTGTTTGTTTGTTTGTTTCACATTAATTCTACATACATACCCACACATAAAGCCCAACATTCCGCTCATTAAAGAGTGTGGTATGACTTCTATTATTTCTGAGTTTTCTATTCTATCATAAAGAGAAATAGAAGAAAGTCTAAAGTAAAGTAAAGCAGTTTATTTAACGAACAACAAAATTACATCTGAGAACACGTTAAAAGCGAGTGCATGCCTCCGCCAAGACCCTAGGGTCACTCACGCAGATGTTCCAGATCGCCACCAAACCTAACCTCCTTCCTGGAGGTAATCAACATGTGAAAACCCTGACTCTTCATGTGAGCAGAGCGTAATTTATTCTGCATAGAACTGAGCTTCTTATGCCATTTAAACCTCGAAACTCTTCATTTCTCAGTTTTTTTAAAACTGAGATAGTCAAGTGAAATGCCTTTAACTGTACATAATAGAAGTCCAGTTTGTGCATTCTAATTTCTGCAGTTTATTGCTAATTCCCCAATTGTTTTCTTCTGTCTCCTGCTGTCCTCAGATAAGGCAGGAAAGGGGACGCAGAGAGTCTCTGTCTGGCGCTCAGGTTGGGCCGGGCTGCTCTGTTTGAAGTGCTTATATCTGCTCACCACAGCTGTTCTCATATTCCCTCCTCAGCTGAATGTGTAACCTCACAGTCATCGCAGAATAATGGCTGCTGCTGCTTCACAATGAAGTCGTTCCACGCGTGTCAGCTATTGTCTAACCTGTCTTGTATCAGCTGCGCTCCAGCTAACAGCCCATTATTACTCCATCCATGCAGCACCGTCCATCACAAACCCTTCTGAATAGCCCAACCTACTCATTAAAGATCTGAACACTGTCTGCCACAAAAAAGGGGTTGATGGGTCAATGTCTCTGTACTCTGGCCTTATCTGATTTTTGAAATGTAAATGATAACTTCAGAGCTTTTGCCATTGCATGCCTTAGTCGATATGAAGCTAATGTAGGTCTTTAACCTTCTGATAGACCCCTGACTAATGGCACTATTTCCTCTGCACCTGGTAAATTATCTTTTAGACAAAGGCATGGAGTGAAGAATGCACAGAAGACCACACTCTAAATGTCTTAATCCTCTTCCTTAATGGAACATATATATATATATATATATATATATATATATATATGGTCATCATTTAGGTCAGTTAACCCTTTCTCCAATGACAAGTTCTCTATAGGCTTGCTCTTAGGACATACCGGTCACCGGCTTTTTATTGCCTGCTGCTGAGGGCTGATAGCATGTTTTTTTATATCTACTGTATGTGTGTGTGTGCTGTTAGCAATATATCTCATGCACTACTGGATGGATTTCAATGAAATTGTCAGAAAGCAATAATTGGATGTACTGCTACAACTGATTATGATCTGTAGTCGACGTACTTGCTGTGCCAGCCAGCTTGTATTTTAAAAAAAAGATATGGTTATTAGGGTGACACATTGGATCGGTTGATAGAGCTGTTGCCTCCCAGTGAGAATGTCGCCAGATCGAATCCCGGCCGGGGACATTTCTGGGTAGAGTTTGCATTTGAATGAGTGAATGGTTGTTTGTGTCTCTGTGACGGACTGGAGACTTGTCCAGGGTGTACCTCGCACTGTGACTGCTTGATAGTGACCCTTAAAAGGAAGAAGCGGGTAACAGGATGGATATTGTAATCAGCTAAATTTTGAGTGCTTGTAGCTGTGACCAACTCATATCCCATAGTTCATCCTCTACACATTGCACAACTTCTCTGCTTAAAACGCAGCTCAATCTTAAATGTGAAAATGGCCATAATCCTGTAAGATTTACAGATATTGAACTAAAGATTGACATGATAGTAGCTGACAGTCATCCTAAAAACATACACTGCATTATGATAAGAGGTTTTGACCCAGAACACAGACAGACACGAGGAGCTCAAACGCAAACAGCAAAATCAACTTATCAGACAAAACGAAGAAGCTGACAAGGCAGCAAAAGTGCATGGAGAAAAACACAGAGAAGAGCTTAAGGAGCACAACAAACAGAAAACCAACAAAGAACTGAGGCATGAATGTCAATAATGCACAGGCAGTATGACAACCAACTCACTGAATACATAAGGCAGGGCTGATGAGAAA
>JAVKLF010000011.1:8490229-8521787 GCA_034783495.1 Millerichthys robustus | reverse complement strand
GTGTGTTTGTGTGTGTGTGTGTGTGTGTGTGTGTGTGTGTGTGTGTGTGTGTGTGTAGAAAGAGACAGAACATGAAAACAGGCCTGCAAAATCAAAATTCAAAATCTACTTGCTTTCAGATGACCTCCATACACCACTGTTCCAGATTTCTACAGTTCATTACCACAGCTATTTGTACTGTAGTGCAATGAATCAGGTTGACTCCAAATGTTAATCAGTTGCAGATGTATATCCAATAATTACGTTTCACAGGTTTTGTTAAAATTTGTCCAGTAGTTCTTAAGACATTTTGAAAAAAACAAAAACAAACACAGAGACAAAAAGAGAGGCAAAAACACGATAGTTTGTTTTTACCTTTTGGTGGGTGCTGATAATTAGAGTTGACTGAAGTCCTTTGCACAGTACTCATAAGTATTCACATTCCCAAGTGTTTCATGACATTCACAGTTTATGGATTTGGATGACTACTTGACTGGAAACTTGATATTCCGCCCCACTAAACCTGTTTTAAGTACTACTCACTGAGACTCATAACTTTACCTTTTCCCCAGGATTGTGTGTGGCCTGGGGAATCAAACTCTGGAAGGACCCTCACTCCCCTCATCCTGGCATATGAGATCACCCTCCTCACATCTGACTGCCTGTAGATGTGAGTCATCGGATGGAAAGCCCCCTGAATTAGAGCCAGAAATCTGTGGTTAGAGCAGAGGTTGAGTTTGAGCGAGCTTTTATTCACATGCCATCAAAAAAAAGTAATCTCAGGATACTTTAAAGAAAAGACTAGTAAAATTTAAAGCTCTCTCCAGTTTACATACCTTACCAGAAAGGTCTGGAGACGTCTGACTTTGGTAAGGAAAGGAAGGGTCATCAACTATGTGCCAATGAAACACATTAAACTTACTGTAAGCCATTGCATCCTATTGAGGAAAAAAAAATATATATATATATATAGTGTATATACATTTATATATGCCAGTGGTTATATATGAAATCAGCTCAAAAGAAGGCCCAAGTTAGCTGAGATCATGCTGTCTGAGTGTTACCAGAGTTTTCAAAATGGCCTGCACAGGTAGATAATGGCGTGACGTGTCCAGTAAAACCCCCCTGTACCGAAACTGGGGAAAGTCTTCGATGTCAGTCTTATTTACAAAATACTAAAAGAAAGACAGAAATGGTTACAAAGAGCTACACTGTCAAAACATATTATAACTAGACATTGGAAAGGAAGTTGGAGGTTGAAGCCACAATGTATGAGCTCTTTGCTTTATAATACTATCCCTCCCCTCCATGGAATTAAATGGGACATTTGCTTGACTAAAAGAAAAAATACAATTCAGACGATTTGTATCAGGTGTTGATGTTTGCTGACTCGTGTGGTTCTGATCTTGATGTTGTGTGTTTCAATCTGTATTTTTTAAATGTTTAGTTTCAATTTGTAATTTAAGTTTAAAACACCAGGAAAGCCCATGTGAGTTTAGAAAGGGATTAGGTGGGATTGATGCAACAACCCCACAATCCTAGCACACAGACTCTGGATACACAAATACAACATGGGAGCATCTGAAGAAATAGACCTTTTGACTTTGATGTTGGACAGTGGAAGTTAACCAAATCGCTTTGTCAATTTTCATTGACATTATCCAGAAAGGCTTGAGTAATCATGTAATAACCACATATACTTTGTGAGATGAAAACTTACTGAGCCAACATCATCCTGATACACCAACTGACTAAATGTTTCAAGACCTGTGCTTGAACAAAATAAACAGAAAACATTATTATATTCACGAGACAATCAGTCGGTTAGGTCACAAAAAACCTGAGTATACAAAAGTGCAACACTAAAGTAAGCATTGCATTATTCGTAGATGATAGTAAATGTCTTCCATAAATTATTTTAATGTATTAATAATAATTACCTCTTAAAGCACCCCACACAGTTTCTGCATTTAGAAAGGCTCGTCTAGCAGAGACATTTAGATTGTCTAAAAACACACAAGCCAAAGCAAATCATGTTATGTGCTGATGTTCCAGCTCTCACTCTTATATCATCACAACATATACGATGTAATCTGTGTGTTTATACTTACATCTCTCAGACATGTCTTCATTTGGGTAACTCTCACAATCATGATGATCAACGCTGGTTTCAACAGTGAATGGTTCATCCACATTGAATTGTAGTTTACCATTCCCTAATGGTGATGAGCGTAATTATTGTGATTGATTGACATTTTACAGAAATGTAAATATAGCCTTTATGTTGCTTGTTGGTATGCTAAAAGAGAATATGTGTAGTACTGTCTTTTGTTATTGAGTGTGTTACACCAATAGGTTGGCTGACTAGCAAGCTGTGTCACAACAAAAACCATTCATAAAGATAACAAAACGTGCAAAGCAAAACTACAAAGCTGTCTCTATCTCGGTGCTTTTACAATTATGTTTAACACAGTTAAATAACAATGATAATAAAATAATAATAATAAATTATTTAACATACAGCTTTTGTCGTTATACATTAGTAGAAATGTAAATTTGAAACTTATGGTCCATACATACAGACGGGACTAAAATTGTGAAATTCTCAATTCTCAATTCTCAATTCTCATCACAATACACGGTACAATATCACTCACCAGCAGTGTTGTTTGAGAATATGAGAGCAAAGTATCTCTCGAATGCAGCATCCAGAACAGAACAGCCCCTCTGTGTGGCTGATTGTCTTTGGTAACCAAAGTGGAAAGACCGGGGCTTCAGTTCATATCGTACCATGGAGGTGGTGAAGGTTTGTGGTAAGGGCCACACTCCCTCTGTTGCTTGTAGGCTGCCATGGAGAATAACCCAAAATAGCAAATTATTCATTATACAAGTGCATGGTCCAAACTTTACAGAACACATGAGGTACATGTTCATGTCAAACTGAGGACAAATTATTGCTGTCAGGTGCCTAAAAGGGCATGTAGTCACATGACAAGACTATGTTGTTTTTGTTTCATAGACCGATTCTACGGAAGCTCATTTCTGCCACATTCAAGTAAAAAATATAATAATAATAAAAACTATATATGTATATATATATATATATATATATATATATATACACATATATATATACACATATATATATACACATATATAGGCGCGATAGGCGAAATCCACAAAGTAGTCAGCTGTATTTTTTTACAATTTTTTTCAGTACTATAGAACAAAACCAAAGTTTTAAACCTGTTTTCAGTCCCAAGTATTTGTTTAAGAAATAAAAATAGAAACGTTTTCCTACAAATAACTATGATAGTTCTTAGAAGTACTGCCAAATAATAACTAATAATTAAGGTGCAGGTGTATTTTATCCGAGAGAAGAATATACATAGTTATGGGTAGTTGTTGGTGCTATTTTTTCTTCTGGGCAAGAATATTCTTATGAACAGACATGCCATCTTTGATTTTATTAGAGAACTGTATTGTAATGTGGTTTTAGTTCAGGACGCAGAACACAATGTGCGTTCATACACTGTAAAAAAAAAGGCATAAAAAAAACCTGCACAAAAAAAATCCGTGAAACAGCGAGGCTGTGAAAGGTGAAGCCCATTATGGCGAGGGTTCACTGTATTAACGCTTTTAATTAAACAAGACCATTAACTTGATTTTAAAACCATTAGCTATTTTATTTAATTATTATTTTTATCTAAAGTAACCTTATTCACCTCCACTGACAATCACTGCCCCACTACGAAAAGTTAAATGGTTAAACATTTGAATATAGGATTGAAGCGTGGCTAAAAACACATATGGACAAGTGTAATTTTCTTTTTACTTTTTAAAATGTATTAATCAAGCATTTTAAAATTTTGTTATATTTTTTTAAAGAAATGTTTGCATTAATTTTATGGTTTCAGTTTGAAAGCAAATATTTTTTCATTTTCCAAAATGGTTGATGAGTGTTCATTGTTCATTACTTGAAAGGTTTATTGAATCTGTCACTAATGGCACAGCACTATGTTTCCTTTTTTATTCAGACATATTTTATATATTGTTTTGGTTGGGGGTTTCTCAGCTAGAAAAATATTTCACAGGGGGTATATTGCTGAAAAAAAGATTGAGAACCTCTACTTAAAGTCTTAATTATGAGCTATTATCACAAATTATGACTTATCACAAATTATGACTTAGTGTCTTAGGATTATTATTATTATTATTATTAATAATTATTATTGTTTATTATAAAATCATAAATTTGATATTGTATTTCTCTCATAATTATGACCTAATTCTGATTTATAGTTTATAGAAACTAAGAAGTTGTGAATTGATATGGATGTGTGATGAAAATTGTTTATTTTTTCTCTCAAGCTCCATACTGACTCCTTATGACGCCCGTCAGAACTACATCTCTCAAGAAATGTGCCAAGATTTATGTGATTGGTCAAAATTTTGTGAAAGTGTTTGTGCTTGAAAGGTGGTTGCTCTCATTTCTGCTCCTTGAGGTACCAGCCACTAAAACTTTAGTAATCTGTGGCAATAATAGGCTTCCATAATAATGGCCTACTTCTAATAGGCCTATTATTAGTAGTTATTGGTATTACTACTAT
Source organism: Millerichthys robustus (assembly GCA_034783495.1). Lineage (NCBI taxonomy): Eukaryota > Metazoa > Chordata > Actinopteri > Cyprinodontiformes > Rivulidae > Millerichthys > Millerichthys robustus. The sequence goes on along the minus strand of JAVKLF010000011.1, from coordinate 8,517,198 downwards.
AATTTCAATTATTGTTGCTATTACTAATATTAATATCGGCGATAATTAAAATTATTATAAATTTGGTATACAGTTTTGTTGCGGTAAATTTTACAATAATTGTGAAATCTTTGTTTTGCTAACTAGCTAACTGGGCTAGCCAGTTGTATGACATGACACACTGGGTACGGTAATCGCTGCCAAAGAGCTGTGTCATTTGGTAAGAAGAGAGTGGACTGTAGACAAGGTCACGTCTTTAGTTTTATTTATTTATTGAACTAGTTTTAAGTGTAACTAGAATTTTAAAAAGGTAGTCATATGTTTTCACATCTTCATCTGACGTAAGGCCGTCGTCAGTTGGTGACGCTGCGTCTCTTTGTTGGCTTAGCAGCGGCGACGTTTTGTTGTTATTTTCGCTGCAGCTGAAAAACAGGCTTGGAAATATTGCTTCTTGTATTGTTCCGCAATCCACGTCTCGCACTCTAAACCTTTAGGTGTGCTCGCAACAAGCTGGTAACACCTTAGGAATGGACTCAGACGAGGGTTATAACTATGAATACGACGAGGAGGACGAATGTAGCGAGGACAGCGTCGAAGAGGAGCCCGAGGACGACACCCTGGAGCTCGGTGAGGTTGAGTTGGTCGATCCCGTGGTGGCCGTTGGGGAGCGAGACGAGGGCGGCGAGACTGGTGTAGGTGGCCACGGCCCCGGCGAAGAAGACGAGGAAGACTACCGTTTCGAGGTTTTAACTGCCGAGCAGATCCTTCAGCATATGGTGGAGTGTATCAGGGAGGTCAACGAGGTCATCCAGGTAGGTATTATGGTATGCCAACATAAGGAAAGACCGGGGTTCAGGATTGCTAAGTAGGCCAAGCATGTCAGCTCAACCGCTAGCTTTAGCAGTAGTTTGTCTGAAAGGCGAACTTCAGAAAATTCAGAATTTGTTTATTGTCATAACGGTTATTTTAGATTGTGAGAATTCAAGATATGATTACGTTCAGTCCCCTGATGTGTCCAAAAAGATAATTTTCTTTGGCGTTTTATTCCAGGAAGTAGTCTAATCTCTTTTGAGAAGTTGCCATTTACGTTTGCTAAGCTAATGCTAGCTTTATGCTACTTAGCCACTAGCGCCGTCTTAGAAATAGAAAACCATTTTTCGGTGTGAAATTAGCGAAATTGCGATCGTTAAGTGCGAGCTCCAACAAGTCGCCTGTTAAACTGAAACTTGATTTAATCAAATTTATTACTAGTTGCGTTACTGTCTGGTACTTTAATGTTGGACTATAGGCTCAGCTTGTCGAGCAAGGCTTGTTACGGTATTGACATTTTATAAACGTAGTACTTCCGAGTAAAGTAGAATGATAATACTAAAATATTGTAATTTTGATGAAAAGTGGGAATACAATCCGTGACCTGGAAGAGATCTTTGTATTAGCATAGAGTTCATTCAGGCCTCCATTTCGTCTCACGTAGGTTGGACTGAACAAATACAGAAAATGGTCTTTCTTAAAAGACTAACATCTAGCTTTATTGTGTGTATCGATTTGTAGTTTAAGTCATTGTCATTTTTTTACACCATAAAGTAAGCTAAACTATTATAGTCACACCACCAACCCTTTTGATTTAAAAGAGGGGAAGTTTTTATATATATATAACATTAAATATAACTTGAGCCTTTATTTTTTCTCTTAACAGTATTTATATTCAGAAACGGTTAGGTTAAAGTTTTCATGGATAGATAGATATGTTTTCAGTCCAGTCTTATGCTAGATAAATTGCTTAAACTGACCCATTTAAGAAACAGTTTAAATGGTTTTAAAGCTATTGTCTTCTGCAGAAAAAATTAAAGTAAATTAATTTTAAGATTTTTGGATTAGTAACTAACTATACAGGTTTTAAAACCTATAAACCGAGTCATAGGTCTATGACTCTCCTCTTAAATATATTTGGATGTGAAAATTTGCAAATAACCAGTTATGTGATGTTATGATGTTACCTAAACTGATTTGTCACTAATTTTTGTCAACTAGCATCACATTTTGTTTTCTAATTAAAATTGTCTCTTTTTCCTGTTCTTTGTTATTTTGTGTGGATGCAGAGCCTGGATGCCACTGACTAGCAACAAATTATTTTCTTAATGCAATATTCAACCTACATAAACTCATAGGCACAGAGGATAATGCCAGTCTTAAGCAACAAATTGCCATTTTAGATTTTAAAATGACTACTTTCAAAAGACTTGAGCTGCTCTTATGTGGGGTGTGTTGTTAAATTTAGTATTGCCATGGAAGGAGAAATCCACAATTTAATGGGATTTTAAAAATAAATACATTAAACTCAAAACCTATTTTTTGGGTCACTATCACAAAATGTATGCTTCATGTCATGAGTCACTTAGAAAATTTTTATTTTAGGGAAGAAAAAAATTCTAACCAACATTTTGCTTTGGTTTTAACATAGGTGACTAATGAACCCTTTAACATTGAACATAGTTGTGGTTTAGTGTTTCTGCTGGTAAAGTTCTTTTCGTGATCAAAATATTGTGTGTTGTCTTAAAATAATGTTTAGTACGTGTACTTCAAAACTGTTTCAGATTTCGACAATTTATGCACACATCCGTCTATGACTGTATCTTACTGTAAATATAAAAGCTTTAAACACTGCCAAATGAGGAGGTTGCTGGGAGATGTTTCTGTTCTTTTCCTGCACTCAACCCAAAGATCTAACTAAAGAGCTAACACAGGAGCTGGGATTTTCAATGCTAGTTTCAAGCTTGTTGGTGAGTCATCAGGCTAGTTTTCTCCGCATAATTTGTGCTACAGCCAACACACTGCATTCCTTTCTTTGCAAAGTCTTGACCACATGAAGTATGTTTCATTTGACGAAAGGAGAAATTATTTGCCTATAAAGCTTATTCCATTTTATTATCAGGAAATCAGGACTGTTATTACAGGAAAGAACATACCCCAACATCCAGTCACCTTACAAACACACAGCTTTCAAATTCCTTATATGAAGTTACAAAGAGGTCGAACTCTCTATAACTCTCGGTCTTGCACAAAACATCCGCCTGCACATGGACAATGATTCTTGCTCCCCACTGCTGTTTTATAAGCTGTGATGCCAATTAAATAATTGTTTTAACAATTTATAAATGAGCCAACCCAGTGACTTATTTTCAGGTAACACAGTTGCTTCTAGATGTCAAATTTAGACTCCTAAATTTTTTGTCAAAATGTGAACTTATGGTTACATTTTGGAACCACGATAAGAATTGGATCAATTTAAACTGAAAGTTAGGTTCATGATGGCAGCTGTGTTGTGACCTTTAGTTTTGTGGCTCTGCTGTGTGAACTTGTGTATAGCAATAGTTTCGGAACTTAATATTGCGTATTTGAGCTTTTAAAATTCATTAATAATCTGACCTAACTTAACAGACCAAGACATTGCCTATCTAGTTTTTATGCATTGCCTTACACTTGTACTGGTTTCACAAGTTTTTCAGCTGTTACTGCCTTAAGAAAAAGTAAATGTAGTAAAACGGACATTGTTTGCGTTGCATAGACAACTCCTTCAACTAATCATGATATCAGAAAACAAAACGGAGTGTTTTTCGACAGTGAAGTCATGATGCCGAACTGTAATGTATTCTAGTTAATGTGACAGAATTTATGCTTGAAATACTTGTTATGAACTTTAACATGCTGTAAACAAAATATATTTTGTACTACATTTTGCCAAAGCTAACGTGCAATAAACTGTATTCATCTTCAGACTGAAAATGCTTGCATTCAGTTTTTGTAGATGTTGACAGCCAGCACATATTGTAGGTACTTCAGCACTGATATTTGTCCTTCAATTACACTGTCCTTCAATTACAACAAAAAATATAAATTGCCAAGCACAGTATTTTCTATGTGTTTCACTGTGGTAGAAATGGGTAGAATAAAGAAGAGCATGTTAAAAGTCAAAGAAAGACTCTTTGGTTACAAACATGATTTTTATTTGACATTGGTACATTGTTTTCAATTGTATTGTAATAACATAAATAATTTTGGACCAATCAGGAGTTTTAAACTTGTGTGTGTGTGTGGGGGGGGGGGTTATATTAAATATTTGTATCATGTAAATTTGTAATAATAATGACTAAAAGTCTTTTAGTTTGAAAATTTTAGTCTGACACAAAATGTAAGGTTTATCGTTCCACCAGAGGAATTTTACATAGTAAAAAAGACAGCAGTACTGTGATGTAAACCCACTTTCGTAAAGCTAGTACATTTAATTGTCTCTATATGTTGTTCTTATTCATTTTAGAATCCTGCAACAATAACGCGCATCCTTCTCAGCCACTTCAACTGGGATAAAGAAAAGCTTATGGAAAGGTAAACATTTCTTCAATACTTTCATTGATTAAATAGTTGTAGCTTACAACTTACAGCTGAAAAGTTCCTGTTGGTGTGGTCTGTGTTTATAAAAAATATGAAAAAAAAAATATTTTTTGCTTTGAATTTATGTAGATATTTTGATGGTAATCTGGATAAGCTTTTCTCCGAGTGTCATGTCATCAACCCCAGTAAGAAGCCTCGGATCCGTCCTCCAATCAACACTAGATCGTCGGCACAAGACATGCCATGTCAGATCTGCTATTTGAATTTCCCCAACTCGGTGAGTTAGTGACACCAACACTGTGCTGCATGAGTCAACTCTTCTGTTGGACTGTTGTGAATTTTGTTAACCTCTTTGCACTTTGTAGGTTTAAGGCACATTTGTACTAAAATTATGCAGTAGAATGGGTGTGATTGTGAATTTGCATGTTTTTTAACACAGACTCTTTACATCAAAATCTAAATAAGACTTTAAGTTTATTAAAATTCAAAACAAACTGAATCTCTGGTTAGAATATTTTTTACCAGTACACATAGAGGAATTATTTTGAATGTCTTCTCCGACCCACTCCATTGTTTTTAGAAAATATAAGCAAATTTAAAGATTAATGCATGCCATACTTGAAATTTTAAATTTACCATTATTTTGTGTTCATCTGTTTTTTTGTTTTTTTTTAATTGTCTGGGAACTTAAAATAAGTTTTTCTAGTTTTGCAGAATGAATAAAAGAAGTACCAACTAATTCTTAAAGGAAGTTACATAAAGCTTCTACCTGTTGTTTTAAGGTGTTTTGTATAAGATTCATAACTCTAGTAGTAAAGGTTGAAAAAGTCAGAAGGTAAAAGTAACCATTTGTTCATCAGCGGGTTGTTCAGCTTGTGTCATTTTCTGTTACGTTTAGCAGCATTTATGTTTCTTCCATTATCTTTAGGGGGTCGAGAACAGTTCCCTGCATTGAGGCAATCTTATTTATCTCTTTGTTTAGTTTCTTCAAGTCACGGGTTTTGATGCTGTTGCCAAAACAGAAGGCTGCAAAAAATGCACTCTCCACCACAGAGCTATTGAAAATATACCAAATCTATGCAAATGTCAAAGTAAGCAGCCTTGAGAGCATTTCTAGCCCTGTCTGTTGTCAAGTTAATACCCAGGTATTTATATGCCATTAAAGTAGTTTTGGCTCTATTAGCACTCTTTATGAAGGACTCATTCAATTAGGCAATTGTAGCTACATCATGTTGCAAAGCACACTATCAATATCTGTATTTGATCTCCATTAGAAACACACCTTGTAGCTGCAGAGGAATCTGCATATCACAAGACTTAAGCGCTGCAGAGAAAGTCAGAAGTGCAGCTTAAAGAGTTGAATACAGTCCGCTATGGTGCCCTTCAATTGCCAACACAAAGGCATTCAGTTGCACATATATTGGTCTTTGTCAAGTCCTGTATTCAAGGGAGTTATGAAGGCTTTCACATTTTTCTGGAACTCCTCACATAGCAAATCAATTTAAATCAAAATCCAAGCAGTGGAGACATCAAAGAAAATGTTCTTCAAAGAATGTGTTCTTCAAAGTGTTGCCTGCTTTGTCCAGATCAGAGTATGTTCCCTGAACAAAGTAGATATGGAGGGGGAGCTTCCGAAGGTGCTTACTTGCTGACAAGATATAATTTGAGCTGCTCAACTGTCCAAGTTGGTGGTGTAAATCCCTTTTACATGGTGTGTCTTACATTTTAAATAGACAGATTTGGAGTGCAGGTAGACCCAATAGAGCACACACTCTCTGTCTGCTGAAGGCACACTGTGTCTCATGAGTTGTCTTATATTCATTCTGATAGAACTATGGATGTCCTGGAAAAGGACTTTGCTGTAATATTTGTATAACTTACTCAATTGTGTTTTTAAACATTTGCAGGGTCCTTAAGTCTCCAACAGTATGACAATGTATACGAGCACATCTGTAATGCACCTCAGTTCCAACACAGACACAGGTGGACAGCTGTCTTTTGCGGACTGTCTATTTTGTCTTTGACTAACTGTTCATTATTCAGACTGAAAATGGAAGGATCTGATCACAAAACATTTGTCCTTTGTCTATTTCTCAGCTGGTAAACTGAACTCCATCGTGTTTTTGCATATTGTCTCCCTTATGCACATCGCAGCTTAAAGTTGCCTTTCTAGGTTCAGCTACAGATTGTGTTTTGTATCAGTTCTTTTCCAAGTGAACCGATGTTGCATTATTTATCACGGTACCACGAAACCACAAGAGTTCTTCACAGAGTGACCGTCAGGGCATTGACCCATTCCAGCTGGTTTTGGGTTTGTGTGGAGACTACTTTTAATCCACTTTAATATGAAATGTGCAGTGTTGTGAATTCATGGATAGCCTGTCCTTTGATTTTTCAGATTCAAATTTAAATCACAAAATTAAACAACCATGTTTAGTTTCTTTTCCATTTTTTAAACCTGTAACAAAAATGTAAAATCTTACTAATTAAAAATCCGGTGTTTGATTATTGCTTCAGTTATCTGAATCTAAAATAAAATACACGGTTGTTTTCACTTGTAGAGATTACAAAAATGACAGCAGTCGACATAAAATAAGAGTTTGTAGTGGCTGGAAGACCGCTTAAAATCAGAAAGCATTCCCAAAGATATTGGGGAAATGGCTGCACTCAAACACTATTCTGCATAATTTAGAATATTAAAGCAGTTTTGTTTGCTGTAAAATTATTAGCTCTCAATGAGATGCATATGATAAACATATCCACGGTGAGAAGAAGTGAAATTGTAACACGTCAAGAGTTCAGGCCAGGATTTGAGTACCCAAACCCAAAGACAAAAACACCTGTTGTTCTAATTAAGCTTTATTTAACAGTAGACTAGGAGTGTTTTTGACTCGTGGCTGCTTTTTTCAGTATTTTACAGGTCTGGAGTGTGGACACAAGTTCTGCATGCAGTGCTGGGGTGATTATCTGACCACCAAAATCATAGAGGAGGGAATGGGACAGGTACCTACTTTATTTAAAATCAACTTCATGCTGCGTTCAGGCAACAAGCACCAAGATTTGCATATCCCCTCTTGGGTTGGCACATTTCTGCTCCTGTTTTGCTACTCCCCTGGTTTCTATGGTTACACAGGAGGTTGTGAAGGAAAAATTAAACAAAAGTAAAATCGTTAAAAACGCTGTTGCTTGCAAGAGTTGCAGCCAGTTCTGCCTGCTGAAAATAGACAACTTATGGTCTGAAACATTATTATCTGACAGATGTTTTTTTCTGTATTGTCTTCTCAGACCATTTCTTGTCCTGCTCATAGTTGTGACATTTTGGTTGATGACAACACAGTCATGTAAGTATATTTGTGCAAATATTTAATTTCTGTTGGTAATAATTTGTCGTCAGTGATCAGATGAGGTGACTGATTAATTATTGTACTAAAGTCTATAGGATTTAGTTAAAGTTTGTGTTTCAGAGTTAATTTTTCCCTCAATTTTTTCATGACTAATTGAAAATTAGGTTTTTGAAGACTGCTAAAATACTAAAAACTGTTGCAAGTCAAAATCTCAATTCTTCCTTTTTATTTTTCTAATTTTTGTCAATTGATTTTTCTTTCAGGCGCCTCATAACAGATTCAAAAGTGAAGTTGAAGTACCAGCATTTAATCACAAATAGTTTTGTAGAGGTGAGTTTTGGATTTTCAAATTTATTACAAAACTATATTTTAATAGTTTTACAGTTCAGATTGATGGCTAAAGAGAGATGATAGGATAATAATATAGAGATAAAATCCATTATTTATATGTACTTTTAATGAAAACCAGAAGTGACCTGAATTACTATGCAGGTAAATTTAACTGTAAAACTACTACATAGATTGGGGGGGTCCAGTCCTGGACTTCAAGGGATGATGTCCTGCATGTCCTAAAGGTTTCTCTTCTCTGACACGCCTGATTTAAATGAATGGGTGATTAACAGGTTTCTGCAGAACTTGGAATTCAGTCAATGAATTAGGTGTGTTGGAGCAGGGAGACATTTAAAACACGCAGGATCAGGATTGGACACCACTGATGGATAAAAGTTGCTAACATAATTTTCAGACTTCTAGGAAATTTGCATGGCCACGTTTTTACTTTTTTTTTTTTATTTTATAGACTATATGGAACAACAAGACTAGACAGAACAAAATGTGTTGAGCTACTTACTAGCTTCAAAAACTAGCCATATTTTATGGTGAAATGTTTTTATGTTTGCTACATATCTGTTGAGCTGTGTTTTTTTAAGTGTACAAGAATAATTAAAAGAAACATTGTTTTTGCACAGTGGATTGTGTAATTAAGACTTACAGTTAATTTAATTTGAACTTGTTTTAGTGCAATCGACTGTTAAAGTGGTGCCCTGCACCAGACTGCCATCACGTTATCAAAGTCCAGTACCCAGATGCCAAGCCAGTGAGATGCAAGTGTGGCCGTCAGTTCTGGTAAAGGAGCTTCTTCAGATTATAGTAAACTGACCTAGAATGTTGACTACTTAATTGGAATCTCTAAATATTGTGTGAGATAAGGGTTCTGTTGTTGCAGCTTCAATTGTGGAGAGAACTGGCATGATCCTGTGAAGTGTAAGGTATGCTGAAAAAAATACTTCATTGTTAGAAAATGCTAAGCTTTTTCTCTTATATTTTAAGAATAATTCTGCTTTTGTTGGTGGGCATTGAAACATGATGTGTTATAATTTTGATTGTTGTTCTGGGTTTAGTGGCTGAGAAAATGGATTAAAAAATGTGACGATGACAGTGAAACTTCAAACTGGATTGCTGCAAATACCAAGGTAAAGATTCAGGATTTTGTGTTTCTTTTTTTCTGTGTTTATCTTGGTAGGAGTTTTTAAATATTGACATAAAACTTTAAGCTGATGGAGTTCTTCAGTTTTGTAATTGATGACAGAATTTGTGAATGCTTACAACTTACTACTGTAATTAGTGTTAAATTAATCAAAAACATGCATCTTGTTTATACTTTAGTAAGTCATATAGCCAATTCCCTTAAAAAACACAACAGCTTTATGTCTTAATACATGAAATATCGCCTAACAGAAGCTATTGGTAGGGTTCTTTTGTTGTTAATTGATTTGCAACTTCACATTTAAAACATTATCTTCTTGACTGTAACAGGAGTGTCCAAAATGCCATGTGACCATTGAGAAAGATGGTGGCTGCAATCACATGGTTTGTCGGAACCAGAACTGCAAAGCTGAGTTCTGTTGGGTGTGTCTGGGCCCATGGGAACCTCACGGCTCAGCCTGGTAATAAATGATTTCATCGTTCTGCCTCTCTTTTAGCTTGATGTTTCACTGTCTTCATTTTCCTAATAAAGTTATTATTTTTTGTAGTTTATTGCCTGAAAAATAATAGTTGCTCAGCTTATAAATATTTTTGTTTACATTTAATGATGAGCTTCTGTCAGGACTTGCTATGGTATCTCTCCTTTCCATCTTTTTTCATTTTTCATCTTTGTTTTAACTGTTATTGCATGTTAAAAAAAATTAAAATGCAGAGTTAAGAGTTAATAATTCAATTCTGTGTAATGTTGTAGATACTATTTCCAGTCATTTATTGAATGATTTTTCTGATTTGTTCTGCTTTCTATTATTCCGACAAAAGTTGAACATATGTTGTTGTTCTTTAAAGTCTTAGAATAGACACGTCCCACTTGGGTTTCATGTCAACGTAACACAAGCATGAACTGCTTTCATTAATTTTTTTTGTCGAAGGATATGTTTTATTGATTTTACAGTTGTCGATGTCTTGAACCTTACAGGTACAACTGCAACCGCTATAATGAAGATGATGCCAAGGCTGCCAGAGATGCTCAAGAGGTGATCAATATGTCAAAATGTTTCATGCAGTTATTTTTAAAAATATGTGACACGTAACTATTATATTTATTTAGGTCAAGGTGATGTTTTTCTCTGTTCAACATTCAGTTAGATTTGCTCCAAGTCTAACAAGCTTGTACATGATAATATTTTACCCACTTAGTTTTAATATTAACTGTATAAAGACTTGGCTGAGGGAGCTCAGGTGTTTTTTGTTGTTGTTCTCGTGAAAACAACCCATCAGAAGTTGATGAATGTGTTTTTGAGTTAAAGCCAGTTCTACTCGGTGTGTGCAGCGCTCCAGGGCAGCCTTGCAGAGGTACCTGTTCTACTGCAACCGCTACATGAACCACATGCAGAGTCTGCGCTTTGAGCACAAGCTCTACGCTCAGGTGAAGCAGAAGATGGAGGAGATGCAGCAACACAACATGTCTTGGATTGAGGTGCAGTTCCTGAAGAAGGCCGTCGATGTGCTGTGCCAGTGTCGCTCCACGCTCATGTTCACTTACGTCTTTGCCTTCTACCTCAAGAAGAACAACCAGTCCATTATTTTTGAGGTGAGGTAACCGGTGGCATTTGTGGGCTCGTGTCATAAATGGAAATCATGGGGCTTGACATGGAAACAAGAACAACTTTTGTTTTCATAAATACAGAGTAGTGGGATAGGCTAAACCAGACTAAAAATAAATAAGGACTTGGCTATATAATTAATTTTTAGATATACCTCCTTGTACTATAAATACTAATCTTTTTTAAGTAAAGGTATTTTATTAATATTTACCTGTCTGATAGCAGAACTTGTTTTGAGATCAGTTTATAGTCAGGCTACATTCACACTGCAGGCAGAAGTGACCCAAATCTGATGTGTTTATTGAAATTTAATTTTAACCCATATGCAACCCAAATCTCATTTTCATGTGATTGTCTAAATGTGACAAATCAAAATTTATTTCTCAAATCTGACCCAGGTATTCTTTGTGTGTTACTAAATTAGATACATATCATTCATGTTGCATTTCATGCAACTTTTATGTCACTAATGTAGTGGTATATATGGATCAATCAGGGATTGACATTAAAAGCTTGGAATTCTGCTCACCTTCACCTACAGAACAGAAGTACATTATCAAATGTAAACATTGGATGAAACAAGCATAGCAGATTTTGTCAACTCTGATTGCACAACTTTAGAATCGATCCACACATTTTAAGGTATAGCATCTATATTTACTTATGTAAACACAGCGTGCTGAGTGCAACGTCACGTCTTCTGCCCATGTGGGTCACTTCAGGGCCAGAGAATGTTCACACTTTAGTTTGATGTAGGTGTGACCAGAAATGACGAGGCAAAAAATGGATCTCAGTAAAGAATAGAAATTGAGCATTAACACCTGTTATGATTTCTAGTTAGCATGCCTGTGAAATTTCTGTTCCCCAGAACAACCAGGCGGACCTGGAAAATGCCACAGAGGTGTTGTCTGGCTACCTAGAGCGAGACATCTCCCAGGATTCCTTGCAGGACATCAAGCAGAAAGTACAAGATAAGTACAGGTAAGTGGAAGAATCCTAATACTGCTCGGTGTGGATTTGTGCTTTCATGGCTTCTAAAACATATCTTGTATCTTAGATACTGTGAGAGCAGGCGAAGAGTGCTGCTACAGCATGTACATGAAGGCTATGAGAAGGACCTGTGGGAGTACATTGAGGATTGAGGACACGTCCCAAAGCAACAGACTATTGAGTATCTTGACAAACTAGAGCGCTGATGCAATTTAACAGGGCAGCACAGGCTTTCTGCCACCTCTCGTCTGGCAACCAACCACTTTTGCATCTTTTTTTTTCCTCCAGGATTTGTTTAACAAATCATCTAAGATAAATTATATTTAAAGAAAGTGTAGAGTAATAAAAAGAAAGTGTACTACAGTATTGTTAGGAACAGAGTGGAGTCTTGAGAAAGCAGAAAAATCCATTTTTAACAAATACATCTTTTGGCCTGTATTGTAATCCTCATCTAAACTATTTTATTTTCTTAGTTTTCTTTTATTTTTTTTCTGCTTGTGAACCTTTTCCATTTTGAGTTTGACGTTTTGTTTTTCCATAAGTGTGAAGATGTTTTCAACACAGCTTTAATTGTCCTGGCCATGTCTGCAATATTTGGTGGAAGCCTTGTCAGGTGGCTGAATATTGGTGGGCTGATTGTAAAGGGGCAAAGACATTTCAGGGGGGAAAAAGAAGAAAAAACATTAAAAGAAAAAAACAGAACAAAACAGCAAGTCTGTATTTTTCAATTTGTAAATAGTCCATATGCATGGAAGTTAAAAAGAGCAAGAGTGGCACGTGTTTGCATAACTTTGAAATATTTATTCTTTACTGATCTTTGAAAAAAACAAAGGGTGTGCATTTGCCATGTAGGTTGTTTGTTTACTCGCTCCATAAAACATTGGAGTCTGGAGATGTTGGCAATAAGACATTTGTCCCATCATCCTCAGTCTTTTTCGATCAGTGCACAAGTTGCACTTTACCAGTAACTCCAAACGAGGACTCAAAGAACTTTAGGCGATCAGATAACTGACTCAGTGAAAGCACACAGTCCGGATGGCAAACACGAAGCAGTAAAAGGTTTTCTTACAGGTCGAAGGTAAAGTGGGAAGGAACGGCCCTCTGTTCTTCGCTAAGCTTTTGCCATACCGTCTTAGTTGTTTTTAGAGATGTTCTAATTATTTGCAAGAGCCAAACTGAGTGACATTCACTCTGTTTTATTTATTTTTTTTCCCTCCTTTTCTCTTCCTGGCGTGGCTTGAGGAAGTCCTCTTTAAAGCTTGGCTCGCACAGAATAAGGTGGATAGAATGTACTGACGGCACAGCTTTTCTAATTCTGCAACTTGGGGGTGGTCCGATCCCTGTCAAAGAGGGGCGGGCCTTTACATCGCTCGTGCAGGTAATGTTTAGGCGGCGGGAGGCAGGAAGTTGCCCGGGCTTTTTAAAGAGATCTCATGCCTCACTTATGTGACTGAACTTGGCTTTAAACCAGGCTGCGCAGATGGACTCGAGTCATCCAAAAGCGGATGAGGAATATAGGATAAACTTCTAAAAGGCTGTTGAGGTGTTTTGTAATGCTGCATTAAAAGACAGTGTTTTCTTTTTTTTTGTACATGGGTTGAGGTTTCAACGTTGAAATGTCAGTACCCCTCCAGGGTTTGCATTGTTCTGTGAGATGGCTGCTCTGGTCGTCAAGCTCTCTGCTCGTAAAATGCTGGTTCATGTCTTCACAGGGTTGACTGGAGGTAGAGAGGGGTGGACATGATTACTGCAGGCACTGATGCAAGTCAGAAAGGATGACACCAAAGTGTCAGCCATCATTAAAATACATCTTTTGCCCTAGTTTCAGATCTTTGGGGGAATTCTATCCCAAATGCTTCTTATGTGTTCCAACTTATTATTTTATCCTAGCAAATTATAAACTGTATCGTTTTATTTGAATAAATGTCATAAGAAATCTCATGTTTGGGAGTACTGTGTGTGTCATTAGAGTAGGTTTGGTCTGGCGTTTTAATAACCAAACATCTATGGAGCATTTCTACACTGTGTATGTTACATAGTTTACAGTGGCAGAGCTGCGTCTTCCACAAGAGCAAGAAAACCCTCCGACTTTTAACAAATTTTCATTTTTGGTTAAATAATAGCTTTGTGCACCAGGCTTGCTTGCAGATTGTGCTCACTTTATTTATAAAAAATGGTCTCTTTTTCTTATGTTATCCTGCAGTAACAGCAGATACAGCTGGAATCATTCGCTCCACCTGCTCTTCGGGACTAACTGTTTTCAGTCTGCTTGTAGTTCACGACCATCTCAACTCCTAAGTGTGAAGTAAAAGAACCTGCATTTTAGAAAAAAATGAAAGGAAAAAAAACAAGACATCCAAAAACTTTTAATACTTTTCTACATATGTTTTCTTTAATGCTATAAAAGATGTTTTATTTCTTATTAGTGTAAAAATGTGGGGGGGGAAGTAGATGTTTTGGAGGAAAAAAAACATTAAAGTGCAAGATGTTGCAAATGTTCTGGCCTGGGTGGTTGATTACAGACAAAATGTTTGTTGTGGCATCTGTTTTAATTCTTAGGAAAACTCACTTTAAAAAGTAGCTACAAAAGCTGTTAAATTGTGCAAGAGAAAATCTGCAGCTGTGCTTTCTCCCACAGGATGGTGACAAACTTCCTGATTTTTAGTTTAGTTACTTTTTTTGGCTGCCATTTAGGAATTAAAGCTTTTGCACATTTTTAACAAGCTATTACTGTAGACGACTTCCTATTAATAGAAAAAATATGTTTAGGATTATACCAGATGTATTTGATTTAGGGTGAAAACATAGAATACAAACTTGCTAAAGGGGATTGATAGCTAATAATCACTGGTTAAAAAAAGCGAAGTACAACACAGTATAAAATATTTATTTAAGAACGTAAGGACCATCAAAAAGAATCGTACAAAACAGGGAAAATGTCATTGTGTTGATGTAGACTTAACACGCTTGGACCATCTGTCATTAAAATACATTTAGAGCAGCTTGATATGAAGTACCTTAATGCCTGTCGAGATTCAATGAAAAAAAAAAAAGAAGTCTAAAAAAATAAAAATCACTCTGAAAATATAACAAAAGATTGTAAACATGGACAACTTTGTGGCGCAGTCTTTAAAAAAGAATCCCTTATAATGTGTGCATAAATATTACATTTACTGCAAATTTCCTTTTTACAACTTTTTTTCTCACAATATGTTCACAAAAATGTTTGGGGAGGGACGGTGACACTGGATTTAGATCCAGTCATTGTTTCAAGGTGACAAATGATGTCTTACACCCCACAAAAAGACCCAGAAAACTTTTGTTGCACTCAGTAACCACAAAACTAAAACTAGTCTTCAATTTTCAGCCAGCCTTTCTTATAATCCATCAGCAGCTCCAGGTAGTACTTCCACTCCGGCTCGCTGTCATACCTGACCTCAAATATGGTCTTTAGTGGGTTCGTGTGAGCCTCGTGGACACGCAGCACCTCCCCTCTGTACCACACCTCAGACTTGTCGTCCTCCTCGTACAGATGTCGGATCCTCTTTCCCACTAAGTCCGGGTAGAGGATCCTCATGGCCCTGCGAGCCCGCTGCACGGCCGAGCGCAGGACCCAGCGCCTCCTGTGTTCAGCACTGTGGCAGGCAGACAGGTAGGGGCAGTATTTAATTTTCAGGAGGGATCTGCAGTTTGGTTTAGAGGTGCTGCCCAGAGGCCTGAGGGCGTGGGAGAAGCCCCTCTTGCCCTTCCACTTGTGTGTTACCTTAGGTGTCGTCTGAAGCCGCTTCTTGCTGCCTCCCTCGTCTCCGACGTCACTGTGTGGTAATAAAGACTCGCAAAGTGTCCCACATTCTGACACCGCTTCGTAGCAGGCTTTCTTTCTTTTTAGACCCCCTCCAAGCATCTTCCTCAGTTTGAGAATCATGCCTGAGCAGTGCTTGTGTCGGACCTGAGGTTCCGAGGAATGATCGTCTGGCAACACACTTGAGGGGTTCTCAGTTTCTGTGTTGCTGGGACACAGCTCATCCAGTGTTAAAGGACGGGTCCAAGAGTTGTCAAGATCTGTGCTTTCAACACAGGTCTCTGTTGCATCACCCGCCTCTTTTGCATCCATGTTATTGTCCAGAAACCTGCGCCTTGAACTGCTCTTCACTCTGCTTTTGGATTTGTTCTTGTTAGAAGGCCTTTCCTTCGAAGTTCTCCGATGACACTGCGGCTCCGACGGCGAGGCTGGGGACGAGGTGGCATCTGAAAACACAGGAGCCCTGCTGCTGGTCAACAAATCTTGGTCTTTGTAAACGGCATCTACATTTAATCCTGCAACACAAAAGAACACTGCGATCACGAGCAGGCCGGAAAAACTGCCACAATATAAAACTACTCAGAACTGGGGAAAAAAATCAAGTTTTCATTAAAAGAGGAAAAAAATAGAGAGTTAAAGCAGTTTACAGAATTGATTTAGTGCTCAGGAAGAACTGTTTAACAGTCATTTGAAAAGGATTTTTGGATCAAAGAAAAACAACATTTAAAAACTGGTTTTGCCTTCTAAAGATTCCTTAAAGGCCAACTAGTCCAACAGAGCAATGCTCCGAGGACATTTCTTCAAAGCATAAAAACAATAAAATAATTGTCCGCTGTGTAGTGATCAGACAAACAGTCCTGTGATCCTCCACCATGAGACGATCTGTCAGCGCCAACAGAAGAGAAGGTTGTCGGAGTCTAACACCAACGATAGGAACAGGGTCAGCTGCTATGAAGGGGCTGCTATCAGTCAGGGAGGATAAAACAGCATGTTATGTTGAGGGTAAGAGCAGGGCAGGAGCAAAGTTCAGTTCCCAAAGTCAAGATGAGTGGCAGGGCCGTGAACAGGATTTCAGTTAGTCCTGAATCAGGAAGGTAATGGATGTGATCTTTAAGATAAAAGACACAGATGTGAAGGAAATAAAAACTGTGTTGACAATCAAATAAATCTCCCTCATAAGTTAATTGCTAAGAATTTTTAGTGCAACAAAACCTGATTTGAAGAGATTACAGTAAGTGTCTTCACTATAACACATTTTATATCATTTTTATTTTATATCTTAATAAATTCTCAGTCACACCAGCTCAATAACCAATAAAGGATTCTCAAGCATCCGTTCCCAACCCATTTCATTGCAACAACCATGTTTAGTCACAAACAATAATAAAGACAAACATGACAGAAATTGTTAAAAGGGATAGCTCAGATATATTGGAGCAGGGGTCTGTGGAAAAGGTATGAACAATTTATATCTTACAGATAGCGTAGATGGCGCTCGGACTGAGCGCAGTTTGGAGTAAGAAGAGCTTTTTTCTGTCGGCTCTGACAAGCTAACAGCTAGCTAAACCCAAAGGGCAGAGTCGACCTTTTAAAACAATTTCAATCTCAACAATTTCATTGAGTCAACTCCGCATCACGTAATTTATCTGCATAATTAATTGTTCAATTCACCGTCTTACAACAGGTAAGATATTTTTTGTTCATAACAACCTTTTCACAGAGCCCAAAAGGATTTGAACTGTCACCGTAAGATGGACTAGAGAGAGTGGTGAGATGTGTCACGCCAGCCCGCTTTACTCTAAAGGTGAATGAGAGTTTAAGTTTTCCAGAACGAAATCAGCCAAGCTCACTACCCCTCTCTCCAGGTTTGCGCAACACATAGAAATCATGCACCTTTTTGTGATTTGCCTTTAAAGATTAGAAGAAAAAAGGGTTTCCTGTTTTCTAATCAGAAATTTAAAAATAATAATAATAATAAAGCAAAGCGTGCTGAGATTGTGAGATAACAAAAAAAAGATGTTTACATATATACCTGGACTCTCTTTTGGACATCAGGTGAGGTTGATTCTGTAAAAAAAAATAAATGATTTTTTTTTTCTTGAATAATTATTTTTAACTGTTTTGTTTTTAACAAAAAAAGGCCAGTAAATAAATTTGAATCCTGAAAAAAAAGACATGATTGAAAAAGGCAAAGAATTGCTACAGACAAACAGGCAAGGTTTTTTTTTTTAAACAAAAACCTTCAAGTAAAGAAGGGAAGTTGTGTTTTGTGATTATGTTGCATTTATATAAAATGTTCAAAAATGAGTCAACTCTCAAAAGATTTGCAAGGATATCAGGACCTACATGGTACACAAAAAAGTTGCAGAAATTCTCCAACCAAACTTCCAATGAAGCAAAAATGCTGAATAATATATAAATATATAAACAGACCACTGGATTCACAGATAATTATCATCATAACAGTTCTTAGACAATATAGTCAATTTAAAAATGCATTTGGTATTTTGTGTGGCATAAAACTTACCTGTGGCACTTTCTTTTTGAAGTAACAAAAACCTTTGAAAAGTTCATATGTTAGAATAAAGGTAATCTTAAAGAGATAGTCTCAATGTTTTGAAGTAAGAAACCTTATAAACAGTGAGTATCTTACCTGTTGTAGATAGCTAAAGGACCTCTGTCTAAATGTAAATGCTGCATTACATGCTTATTTTGAAGAAATATTGGGCTAATCCACCTGAAAGTGCTCCAGCTCATGGCTATTATTTAGGCTTGCAAATAATTAACATTTGAAAAAACTAACAGTAGTGTGAAATTGACAATAATTTGTAAAATAGCATTTGCATGAACTAAAAAAAATAGAGCTGATATAACTAAAATAACTGAAAACTATTTGAGACAGCTTTTTCTAAAGAAAGTAGAAGTCCACTTTGGTCTCAGCTCCACTCAAAATAGAAATTACGTTCACAAAATCTCCAGCCAGGGCTTAAGATGCCTTCTGGCCTCCTCAGTTTGATTGTCTGAATGAAACGAGGCAGCGAGGGGGGCTGTCGACAAGCCACTCCTGAGGCTCCTTTGTGCCACAAATGATGGAGAAACAAGATTAAGATAGGTGACTTGTGAAACTATAAGCAGATGCTGCAGCTCCATATTATGATGAAGTGATGACGTCTGGCCTGTGCGACCTGCCACAGGTTGTCTAAACAACATGCAGGTTTCTTACTGAGGGAAGATTGATGATGACATACAGCTACTTTAGCCACAATAAGAATTGCTAACCGAGTGAAGGGCCACGTCCATCACACATTTAATACGTTACGCTCCACATCAATGCATCGAGTTCTGCTCCATTTGGTTTTTGGTTCTGTGACAGCCTGAGGAAGGTTAAGGACGGACTGGTTCTGTGTGGCTAAATTGTGGAATTGTTTTATGAAAGAGCCTAATTTCTGCAAACTGAAGTCATTCAACAAGCCATCTACAGCAGGTAACATATTAACCTTTCATAACGTTTTTTTTTTCGTTACAGAACTTCACTTCAAAAAATCTGAATGGTGCCTTTTTAAAGGCAAGCTTTGCCACCTCGGTCGTTTGCTTCTGAGCTGTGTGGACAAACAAACAGATAATTGATTTCCTAGTGTCTGTAATTTTCAGAAATATGTCAAATTATCAGCCAACATTTTTTGTCAAGCTCCACTTTTAAAATTAGCAGTATTCCCTGATGCTTTTTTTCCGTGTCTCCTCTTTGCAGGCTGAAGTTTTGTGTTTTATTTTATAATTGTGAATCTGTCACAACTACCTAACTAGAGGTGTTTCTTAACCTGTGCAGCAATTTATACACAAGTGTGTTTTTACCAGTACAGTCACACTTTAAGGCATAAGAATCAGTCTTATTTTCATTTGTTCAATATTCTACTAATTTCTGTTATTAGATCATATAGCCAAAAATCTAAAAATATCCAGTGTCTCTGAAATCTTACTCTGAGGGGGAAAAAAAGTGATTGTCTATTGGATCACCCAGTTTGTGGCGCTCCCCTCCCTCCATTCTTACCACATTGTTTTATCTTCAGCCTTTTCAGTTCTATGACGACTCTGTGATAGATTAAAAAAGATAAAAAAAATCCCATTTCAACATTCCACGTGTTGTCTTTGTACCATCTGATTCATTCACACCTTGAAGTTATTCAGTCATTTCTGTAGTTGATGAATATCACTGTAGTTAAGCTGCGGATTCTGCTGCTGATCAATTTTCCACACAAGCGGGAAAAACAGGATTAATCATTATTTAACTGTAGTTGCTTATTGACCAAATCGCCGTTAGTTGAGTAACTAGTGCTTTTAGAAAAAGGAAACGACATGTAAAAGATTTCCAGACTTTTCTGTTTAGACATGCCTGTTCATGCCCATAGAATAAATGATGCTCATTCATTCGTTGACTGTCTTGTTTTCTTGTTTTGTATAAATATAGTTCTGTCCGGTGCCTCCTCATGAGGGGATTGAGTAAATATTTGCTGCAGCAACTGTAATTTTTCAAGAGATTTTTTTTTTAGGGAAGTGCAGGAGAAATACATTTCTCCTCAAAATCCCTGGGATTAGAAGAAAACCAAATAATATTCAAATCAAAACTTGTGCATCAGCAGGTGTTCTCAGTTTGAGGCCGTACTCACCCAGATGTTTGCAGACGCAGGTGTAGTACAGCAGGTTGAGCGTCTCTGTGTAGATGTCGGGCAGGTGTTTGAGCGACATCAGCCTCCGGAGCCTGGAGGAGCAGGCTCGCTTGTGCAGCTGGATGAGGATCTTCTCCTCCGAGAGCGTGGTGGGCCGCAGCTCCACCTTGTGCTCCTGCAGCACCTTGTCGATGAAGCTGCCCTGCACCATCGGGAACAGCTGCTCCTTCACCACCAGCATGGGCAGGAACACGGCCCCCGTCCGCATGACGTGCGGGAAAGGGCAGCGCCTCTGGGCGGCGTACTCCCTCAGCCGCTCCAGCACCTCGCGGAGGGCCGATTTGATCTCCTCGTTGATCCACGCCTCTCTCGCCTGTCCCCCCAACAAGCAGGACACCTTCTGGACTTTGTCCAATTGATGTGCTGGCTCAGCGATTTCCAGCTTAGACAACCAGTTTTTGAGATCCCGCTCCCGGGAAGCTGAGACGCATTCAGTTATTAAGTTGCAGAGCGACTGGTGCAGCTCCAGAAAGTGCTTGCGGACGGGCGTTTGGAGTTCTTGTCTCATTGCGAGCACGGCCATTGGCTGTGGTGATGGCTTCTCCTCTGCGTGCAGAAGAGTCCTGCAGTGTTTTCCATCAGGTAGTATAATGTTGTAGGTGGAAAGTTTCAGACAGTGAGGAGGAATGCTTTTGAAACTGACCCTGCTCTCAGGTGGATGAAATGATGTAACAGACTGAGGCAGAATGGGGACCACCGCCTGTTTGTGCAGCACATCTTCCTGAGAAGACTGGTTTATTTGTGTTGCGACCACAGCAGGTTTCAACTCATCTGGAGTTGGAGTTCCACCTGCATCTAAGAGCTTACTTTCCAGCTCGTTCAATTTACATTTGTCTTTCAACGTGGAGAGCACATTGTCAGGTGAGCCTGTGTCTTTGGGCTCTGTCTTGATTGTCACTTTGTTGTGCGTGTTCTGGCTCTCTTTACATTTGTCTAAATCCGATGAGTCCACCTTTTCTACTTTAATAACCCTTTTGGGATCAAAGACTTCAGCATCACTTTTGTCTGCTGGAGAATTTGAGATTTCTTTAGAAACTTGACAGACGACAGGCTGCTGATCGTTTTGATCGGGCCTCTTTTCTTTGATATTTTGCCTGAGTTTGTCTTCCTGCTGCTCAGTTGTTTGAGGTACCCTGCCTGCACTCAATGACCTCAACTCCTGCAGCTGCGATTGATAAGGTGCCAAACTGAATACATTGTTAATAATTGGCATGGGAGGAGAGTCGGTTTTGGTACCCTTTTTGACATTCTCCTTTTCCACCTTTTGGCGCTTGTTTGTGCATTCCACCTCATACAAATCCTTGTCCTCCTCTTTTATTTTGACGGGCGGAGATGAGCGAGAAGTATGTCTCTTTAAAGGCTTTTTATAATCAGTGGTTCCTGCAGGCGACACAAGCCCTATGTGCTTACTTTCTGTTGGAGCAGCATGGGAATAGATGATTTTGCAAATGTTTGCATTATGATGCATGGCTGAGTGGATTCGATCCGAACCGTGACCGGGTGGCTGGTGCAGCCAGGCTGCCGGGGGAACGGCCAGGCCTTTTAGCGGTCTTACTTGAGCTTCGCAACAGGAATTGTCTATGAGTCTTTCGAGATGGACGCCAGCTGGTGGAATGGCGGGTGCATCCATGTGCAGGCCGGTGAACGGCTGAAAAAACTTAGCAGAATGCACACTGGATGGCGAGACATCAGCTGGGTTTACACGCCTGGTGGGGCTGCTTTGCTCCACTCGAAGGAATGATGAAGAACTTTGCAGCTGATTAGCGTGCAGGCCCACACAGGGCTTCTCCACGGCTGAAGGGTGATCTATATGCTGCCTGCTTGGAGACATGTTGATGTGACTCAGGTGAAATGCTGACAGCGAATGCTGCCTTTTAAAGGGGGCTCTGATTTGGTTGTGAAATCCTGGAAGTACATAACATGGATAATCAAACCGCCGTATGAGAGAATGACTTGGCAACATTTCAACGTTGCAAGACAAAGGAATTTCAGCGTGATGTGTCCGAGGCACGGCATAATGCTCCTGAGGGTTTGAGAGTGGGTGTTGGTGAAAAAGTCGGGCACCTTCCCCCTGCTTGCTGCCGCAGTCTTTTTTCTGTGTCCTGCTTTCTACCTCCCCGTTTGCCTGCGAGTAGTAAAACACTGGGTGCTGTGCGAGCTGACCATATTTGGACATAGGAGAGCATTCCTGATAAACCTCTGAGGCCTTATGCTCGTATGTGGGACGAGAGCTGTATAAGCCGGGGTAGCCTCCGGGGGGAGTCTGGAGAGGCTGGCTGCTGTGTTCT
Source organism: Millerichthys robustus (assembly GCA_034783495.1). Taxonomy (NCBI): domain Eukaryota; kingdom Metazoa; phylum Chordata; class Actinopteri; order Cyprinodontiformes; family Rivulidae; genus Millerichthys; species Millerichthys robustus. Next base: position 8,494,593 of record JAVKLF010000011.1, on the reverse strand, counting down.
CTCAGGGAACCGAACAGTGAGTGGGTCGGGGGGCAGGGGTAGCTGTTGTAGCTCGGTTCGATCACAGAAGGCAAAGTCCTGGCCCGGTTTGGGCTGTACGCCTCCACAGTCATCCTCTTCAGCTGTTCTGAGCTGCACTCAAACTGCAAATCTTTCTGCTGCAGCATAGCCTCTTTCCTCTGACTGGGAGGTTTTTCAGCGTAATGCCCATTGGTTTGCATCCAGTCGCTATGTGTCCTTGGAGAACCGTGCTCCATGCCGTATCTCTGTCCCATCACACAACCCAGTTCATTACAACAGGGATTGAGTCCATAAACTGGCTTAGGGATGGCTATGTAAACAGGGTTTTGTGATGGAGAGGATGAACTTTCACCTCCTGCTATTGGTTTTCTAATAATGACAGACGAAGCAACGGCTGGGCTGCTGATCTCTGGACTTTTCGTGTATGGCATAAAACCCTTTTTCACTGGGGTATGACATGGAGGGGAAGAGTGAGACAGGTTTTCCTCTGCAGAAATGCCGTCTTTCCTGTATATCATGTGGTTCTGCACCACCATACCAGGGAGGTGACTCATGGGACTCCCATCATCCAGAGACGTCTTGGAGTGGCTCCAAGGAGGGGTGAATTCTGCACCGTCCTTCACCTGGGGCTCATATGTAAAATAGGCCCCATTGTACTGCAGCTTTTGTTTCCCCAGGAAGCCAGGTATAGTCTGTGGCTTTGAGAGTTCGACGGATGCCATGGTCCCGTCAAATAGGGGCATCTTGCGTCGTAATAAGGGGTCTGCGAGGGTCTGCATCGACTCACGGCTCATCCTCTGCTATAGCTGTAACAGGACCACTAATTTAGCTCCAGACCTAAGGAAAACAAACAAACAAAAAAACAAGGGTTAGTTCTTTGATTTTCTTGAATAAATTTGAAGATGAACATACACGATGAGGACGTGGCCATTTTGCACACATAGCAAAGATCTCAGTAGAAAGGAACCTGCTTCAGGCCTTTTCGCAACCTTGGAGCTTATCACACGCATGCTTATCAGCTGATGCGCATAAAAAATAGAAAAGAAATATGCATGAAAGATGTGGCTGAGAAGTTGCAATTTGAGGAGGATTTATTCTTTCTTAATATTGCAAGGACATGAGTGGCTGAGCAATGCTAGGGAAGAAAGTATTGTATTTTATGAACACCGCCTTCGCTCCGGCTATTTGCTGAGTTTTGATGTCATCCTCAGGGGACGGATAGTTTTATCATGTTAAGGTTGTTTCTTTGTGACAGCAAGAGCAACATAAAAAGTTGCAATATGAGTGGAATTTAAATACATGAATAACTCGTTCAGAGAAATTCAACACAATCAGAAAGTCACATGTCATTTCTGTTTTTGTATTCTAAGACCAAACAGGCAAAAAAAATAAAACTTCACTGTTTCTATTTCTGCTTTTTTGTTTTGTTTGTTTGGTTTTTTTAAACATAAACCTTTAGCCGAGCCTGTAGTTCCTATTTGTATGCACTATTCAATCATGGGGAACAACGGACTTGTTTTTTTGAACAACTAAATAACAAAAGTCTTCAATTCCAAAATTTGTATTATTTGGAAGAAGCAGGTTGGAAAACTGAACATCCTTGAAAAAGTTGCTGAAAATCAGATGGTGACAATTCTTTAGTGCAAACAAATCTGTCAAAAGGTTTTTGTTTAGTGCACGTTGGTGGGTGTTCTTGAACTTACACCAAATATAAGTTCTTACCAAACAAGGTGGGGCAACACATATCTGAACCAAATAAATAATTATACAAGCACATCTGAGGGTTTTGCTGAATAACACCATTTTATTTTGGACTTCTGCTTTTTGCACCTCTTAGCAGCTGCAGTTTCTAAAGGTCAGAAATGCAGAAGTGGCTCTTCTCTCTTTTCTTGTTTCCTTTTACGCTCTTCCCAAAAGGAGCTGTTTGTTATAAGTGAGGGGAACAAAAAAAAAAAAAAGTGACCCATTAAATCCCTTTTTCAAAACATACAAGCTGCGAGTGAAGTCTGGGCCAAAACATTTCCAGCATAGTTTCTTTTTTTTTTACCACAGTATTATTTGACAAAATAATGCAAATGTAAACTATAGAGTTAGAGCAGTATCGAGACAAACCTACCATTGGATGTGTTTTTAAAAAAAAATCTATCTGGCTGTTCTTAGTTGCAGTTTCACATAGAACATGTAACTTTGGTTAGAGTTCCCAAGTTCTGGTCCTTAGGGCCATCTGTCCTTAACACACCTGATTCGAATAGCTAAATAAGTTCTGGAGAAGACTCATCCATTTAAATCAGGTGTGTTGGAGCATGGAACACGATTGAAACGTACAGAAAAGAGACGACCAGGACTGATGACCGCCTACTTTAACGGTATAAATTAGAGTTATTAATCAGCTGATTGGTTTAAAACATTCGACACTGGGCCATTTCCTGTGCATATTTATTCAATTACTGCATGAGGCAGGAAAATGAAGATGTAGCAGCTGCTGCTCTTTGAACCAGCTTCACTGCAGCCCCCAGTTTATTTGTTTGTAGGAGGACAAATTCTTTTACAGGTTGTTAAACGTACATTTAAAACATTGTTATCTTGTTAAGTGAAAAATATATACTGGCTGCGCTGATTTCTCCAGCTTCAAATTTGATTTCTTTAGGACATCTAAAATCAACAATAGCTGACTGAAGTTCTTTACAGGGTAGATCAAAACCTGAACAATGAAATAAAACGTCAATAAGCCACATTTAAAAGCAAATTTATCACTGACGATGCAACTTTATTTATCAAGCACTTAAAAAAACGCCACCAATTACCAAACAGCTAAAGGCAAATAAAAGAAAGTAAATAAACAAATAAAACACCAGAATCCGACATCAAATTTAAAAGAATAAAAGTATAAAAGCTAATATAAACAATGCAAAAGATCAATAAAAGCCAGCATCTCAAACAGAGTTAAAAGAGGGAAAAAACGTGTTTTGAGTGAGAATTTATAAACAGGAAGTGAGTCAGCTTGTCTAATGTGCAAAAGCAGCTCATTCCACTGAAAACCTCTTTGTCTTTGAGACAACCAACGTATGGTTGGAGCAGGTCGGACAGACACTGTGGGGCGAGACCCTGGGGCCATTTTAAAACAATAACTTTAAAATCAATCCGTGATGCTAAAACAGGAATGACCACCTCTCGTTTACCAGCTAAAAGGTGAGAGTAACGACTGGCCCAGCCCGACATAAAGTCCCTTACATTCATCTGAACGAGTTGAGACAAAGCATGGATTAAAAGCTGACTGATGCAGTGAAAGAAATGGTTTTGCCTCGGCCCATTTGTCTTAGGGGTTGAATCCAAAGCTGGATTCGATCACTAATTTAATCTGTGCAGCAGGGTTCAGATCAGCGTCCAGCCTCACACCCAGGTTTCATGCTGTCTGAGTCAGATGTCCCGTTGAAGGATCCAGATCAGCGTGGACTTTGGATGCATCACTGGACCCAAACAACACAGCCCCAGCCTTCTGTTCATGCAAGTGTCAAAAACTCAACAACATTCATGCCTTGCTTTCCTCTAAAACCAAGACGTCCTGTTCAGCAGGAACTGACTGCCAGCAAAACGAGACAAGGCTTTCAGCACAGGGAGGCTGTTCCAGGAATTGGGGCCACCACTGAAAATGTTTGTTTTTTTATAACCTGGATTTGGGAGAGTCTAAAGATCAACTGGTTTGGGGACCTCAGAGTTCTGATCTGAGTCAGGTGAATCAGCTATTTAGACTCTTAAAAAACAAGTACTAAAAACGTGAACTGAATTCCATCAGGTACATGAAGGTAATCTGAAGAAGCCAGTACAGATTTGATCCCATCAGGCTTTTTCTTTCAGTCAGATTTCAGTTGCTTTTTGTTCTAACAGATCAGAACCAAAGTGACCCAAACAAGGGTCACACAATTTTCTTGGATGTACCACTTTAAATGTGGCTTTCACCATCTTACCCTGAAGTGTCTGACAGCCACGGCAAGAAACTGAACTTGTTGAAATGGGACAAAGACAAACACGCTCACTGCTTGAACTCTAAAATTTAGTCCCTCTATCTCATCTATCATTTGGTGTTGCAAGAATTTTTAATCTACGAATATAGTGTGCGAAGAATCACTGATGACTTCTGGCAAACCTCGAACATGAACTTCAACATGTAGAGCTGTATCAGATCCTGTGAGCGGACTGCATCCGAGAAACTGAAATGAAATTAATAGATAAACAAATATAGAAATGGGGCCCCATCCATGGTGCTGTCAGTGACACACACACACACACACACACACACACACACACACACACACACACACACACACACACACACACACACACAC
>JAVKLF010000011.1:8461179-8474314 GCA_034783495.1 Millerichthys robustus | reverse complement strand
TAAATATTCAGTAGAAGCCAATCAGAAAAGAGCACAACCAAACGTAGCGATCCCACGTCGTAACGTCAGCAGGACGTTGGCAGAATATTCTGGGTAGTCTCTGAACGTTTCCGGGGTTGGTAGTGTGTCGCGTGTAGATTTCATTCATTGATTATGCTGTTAAGTTTTATTTGAAACGAGCTTTTTAAAAACTCAACGATGACTCTCACGCCTCTTGTTTATTGGGCTCAACGCCACGAAGAGATTTACCTGCGCGTGGAGTTGACAGACGCCCAGGTGAGTTTAACCCATTTTAGAGCATTTATTCCGCTGTTTTGAGTTTGTAGGTGTGGAATGCAAATATCAGGGCCGGGTGTTTATTTGTAAATATAGCTGATGGTTTGCATGCTGGAAGATATTAACGGAGATTAGGTAGGTAATAATTAATGTTGACAAAGCCCATTGTCTCTGCCTGTTTGGGTTGAACCCCACCAAACCTGTTCGCTCATGTGCTAAATTAACATCTTTAAAGAAGTGTGTTTGTCAAAGACAAAGGTGGAGTATGATACCACTAATAGCCGCCGGCACCCATCAAATGCTCCAGAACATTTGTTCAAGCTTCAGACTGCAAGAAACAGTTTTGCAGTTCACTTTTTTTAAATTTTAGCTTCGTAGGTAAAAACAGCTATTCTTTCACTTTAATTTACAAGAGTCCTATAGTGTAATTCCGGGGCGGGCACTGTGTAAAGAAAAAAACTAATTTCCTGAACGGTTTCTTTCAGGAAGGACATAATGAATTTAAATGTTTTTATTGTTTTTGGAATTATAAATCGTTGAGGTAAGTTTAACTTGTTGCTTTGGTGTCAAAAACCTTTTGGTTGTGTAAATGTTTTGTACTCGGTGCCATTCTGCAGAGTCCTAAAAGTAAAGTCTTACTCAGAAAAAGGAAGTGTGCTCACTATTTGCATTTTTCCCCTTTCTTTCTCCAGCATATTGATGTCCAAGTGCATGACAATGTCCTTCATTTTAGAGGTGAGACATAGTTATTGATTTTATGGTTATTTAGTTATGAACATATTTTAAAACATACATTATTTGTGACTTTTTTTTGCATCCTTTGCATAGCCCAGGGACATGGTGCAAAAGGACAAAATGAATATGAGTTCAGCTTAGAGTTCCTTTTACCAGTAAAGTCTGAGGTACACACTTCTAGTTTTACTTCTTTTTTTACCAATACCTGTTGCAGGTTTTCTAACTACAATTATGACATCAATTTACATATGCAGGTGAGCAACAAGTCCACACAGCGGCAGGTAAACATCACAGTGAGGAAACAACAACGAGGCTGGTGGGAAAGGCTGACCATACAGGAGCGTAAACCTGTCTTCCTGGTACCGGACTTCGACCGTTGGCTGGACGAGTCAGATGCCGAGATGGAGATTCGGGAAAAGGTGAGATAAAAAGAAAGTTGTTTTTTTTTCTACAAAGGTCAGATGTTTTATTCGTTTAGGTTGTGGCTACAGACTAAACATTTCAAAATGTAATTATTTGAAATTAGTTTGGTAAGTATTCCAAAGTGGTAAAGAGACGTTTTTAACATGTTTTTTTTTTTTACTTTAATGAGGAGGAAAAGAGGAACAAGTTGAGGGCTGCAAGACATGAAGAAGAAGGTGAGTATAAATTCTAATATTGTGTGTTAAGTGGTTTCAGAATAGTACTATTAAAGAACAAAGTATATACCGGTAATCATCATTTCAATTGTTTCAGGGTTTGTCAGCCTAAAATCCGGCTTTTTATTCATTTATAACCTGGTGCAGTTTCTTGGATTTTCATGGATCTTTGTCAACATGACTGTACGCCTCTTCATATTTGGCCAAGGTAAGAAATGTCTTTTATCTTGTTTTTCCTTTTTAACAGTTCCCAGCAATGTAGCAGAAGTCCCATATCAAAGATTTATTTGTATTTCAGATTCGCTCTACGACACATTTCACACGATATCAGACATGATGTTCTTCTGCCAGATCCTGGCATGTGTGGAAGTCCTGAATGCTGCCTTTGGCTTCGTCCGAACAGCTGTGATTCCCACTCTAATACAGGTGATGGACAGCCACTTAGATGAAATTTTGTATCGAATGTCCTGCTGGTGGATCAAGAACTAAACTATTGTCTTCATGCCGTTCTGGCTTCTATTTTTTTGTAGGTGGTTGGAAGGAATTTTATCCTCTTCATCATTTTTGGTAGTTTGGAAGAAATGCATAATCGTCCAGTTGTGTTCTTTGTTTTCTATCTGTGGAGCGCCGTTGAGATTTTCAGGTAAGTGCACATTAGTAAGGTCGTAAACAAACATATTTTATATCCAGCAGATAATCTTAAGGAAAAGTTATGATGTAAACATAACAAAGAGCATAAATAAGTCAACAAAAAGAGCTATTTAAAATTTCCCAAGCAGAACTTAAATATTTTGTTATCTTTGTTGATCAGCAACAGCAGGTCATCCATTACAAAGATTTTTTGTTGTGGATGCAAATGTTGTGCTAACTGATGGATATCCTGTTAATTTTCTCTGTTTTAAACCAACATAATGCTCCGTTTTCAGGTATCCCTTTTACATGCTGGCATGTTTCAATACAGAGTGGAAAAACCTGACATGGCTGCGATACACAGTTTGGATTCCTCTGTATCCGTTAGGTGTTTTAGCTGAAGGTGAGCTAGTTTGTCTATTTGAATCGCTCTAATACGCACCATCATGTAATTTAATGCTTCTAATATTTTCCTTTTTATGTAGCCATTGCTGTGATTCAGTCCATTCCCATATTTGACGAAACCCAACTATTTAGCATTCCTCTGCCAAGAATCATCGGTACCTCAGTCAGCTTCTCTTACATCCTGTACGTCTATCTAGTCCTCATGTTTTTGGGTAAGTCAGTAGAGCAGCTCATCTAGGAAGTCGTTCTCGCAAATTTATTCTTAGTTTTGATTCCAATCTTGTTTTGTTTTCTTTCCTCTTCAGGGCTTTTTATCAACTTGCGTCATCTTTACAAGCAGAGGAAGAGGCGTTTTCGCACAAAGAAGAGAAAAGCAAACTAAAACGGAGCACAAACACCTCCGCTGCCTGCTTGCATCAGGACACTTTTATAAAGATCACCAAGTTCCTAAACCTCGCTTCTGCTTTTTACTTATGAACTTTTCTTTTACAAATCCTGTTTGGTCTTATTAAAATACCTTCCTTTTTATCTTTCAAATAAAAAAAAAAAATGTAATGGGCTGGAAAAGCCGTGTTTATCTTGAGTTAATTTCTTGTGTAGAAGAAAACACATTTAACAAAAGTGTGATACTGTATTCTTTTATGTTTTGTTAGAAAGACCTCACTGTTGACATTGATGTTTGCATGAAGAAGAAGCACTATCTACAACAATTTTATGGTTTAATCTTTTTTTAGACCCATTATATAAACTGATGGGCTCAAATCATCATGTTCCCATTATCTCAGCAAAAACAGTGCAGTCTCCATTTCTCATTCTGATGATTTATTAGGAAGAAAGTCTCTGGAATTTGCCACGTTAAGTAATTTATCTCTGAATGAAAATTAAAAAATGTAAAAAAAAGTATGTACACAGACCAATTCCTTCATTTTCCAGAAACTTTCTCCAAATCACCTCATGGATGCACTCATTGCATTCAAAAGAGTTCACTCAGCTTGAAAAGTCTGTATGCATGGGTTGAATGTTGTGCTCAAAAGCAGTGTATTGGGAGTCGCCGGAGCTAGCTAGTTTGAGCTGATGTGCGGCGTGGGAGAGCTGGAAAGCAGCATCAGGGTGGGCTGAGTCTGGCAGCATAGTGCACTCTCTCTCCAGAAGTTCAGCCACTCCCTTCAGAAGCTCCCAGAAACCAAAAGCCAGAGCAGCTTTCCGCAGTCGGTTCAGCTCCTGAGAAAAAAAAATAAGGCAGAAATTTTAAAAGAAAGTAGTTTTTAGACCTGTAACTATTTCAGCTACACTTACTTTATAAAAAGTCTGAGTTTTATCTGGTAATTTTCTTGCGTTCCTCAGGATCTTCTGGACATCAGTCTGTACAATGACAGGAAATGACTTCAAACGTGCTTTTGCCCAGAAAGCAAAGAAAAAGAAAAATCTTTGACATTTGTATACAGTTAAAGCTTTGCTTTTACATCTCCCTTGCCATGCTGGTTCAGGTCATATGGGATGGTTGGTGGAGAAGGGAAAAGTTCTCAGTGTGCTGTTGTATTATGACAGCACATTTTAAATACTTTACATGTGTGATATACCATCAAATCAAATAAACTTGGTAACAAACTGACTGAACTTTAAGCTACACATAAAAGGAATTGTATGAGGATTGTTTCAACAAGGTTTCCACAGTGAACAGCAGATTTATGCATCTATTTTTCTTCACCTGCAGTCCACTGGCTTTAATCCACACGGTGACATTCTGGGCGTAGCTTCGTTTGACCTGTGGCTGCACAGGAAAGGGACTTTTACTGTCATCCTCTCCGTAGGGATTTTCAGCAGCCTCTAAAACACCAGAAAGAAGACAGAACATCAGTGTGACATAAAGCAGTGCAACTTGGTGTAAACAAAAGAGAGCAGAAGCAATCATTCACCATTTGCAACAGAGTTCTTTAGGAAAACACAATAGTTGACTATACAAGAGTTAGAGTCATGCTTTGAATGAAAAGTTACACATTACCTAAAAATATCCCCCTGGCATTAATAAGGTGAAACTTTACCTGAAATGGGTCCTAAATGAGAGATCTTGCCCAGCCAAGGCAGAGGCTCTGAACCAGGCTCAAACAGAGACATCATCAGGTTGGACTTCTTCTTGCTGTCTGCTTGGGAGTACAACATCCCGTACCACTCTGGCCTGGGACAAAGCAAAGCACTACATTTAGCCACCTGTCCTTAAACTAAATCTGCAGTTAAATGTACCAGGGCTCAGAATTTATCAACAATAAGGAGTCCTGTTTTATCTCACCCCAGCTGGACCAGTGCCACCATTCCCTCAACCTTCAGACTTCCATGTAACAGAACACAAAAATTGGGGCTTTTGCCAGCCATCTGACTGGCAGAAGGTTCCTCCTCAAGCTCATCTGTAGCTCCTGTGCCGACGTCATCCACATCTGAAATCAAGAGCAAATACCATGATCCATCTCTGGCCAAACAAAGAGCTGCATAATAGGGTTTTTACGTTGCTCAAATTTTGAATGTATCCGGTGTATTTTTATACCAGAAAATCCTTTGGTTTTACAACAAGAACACCCCCCCCAACACACCCACTTTGTGAGACAAAAAAGCAGAAGGAAATTGCCTGACAACTATTATTTTGTTGAATTATGTGCTTTTTAGTGAAAAGCAAAGTTACAGTAAAATATTTAAACATCCTGTAAAATAAATATGCCATTTCAGGTTAAAGGTTAAAGCTTTAAAACAAACCTTTGTTTACAGCAATAGGAAGGACCAAGTGTCTGGATATCACAGGAGGACTGGAAATGTCTGCGATTTCAATAAAACCCACAATTTCAAGATCTGAAACAACAGAAGCAAATGAAAATTGTTTTGTTATTGATTAAATGAATCTCTAAGGAACAGGTTCACAGCCATTTCAGTACCTGTGTTAACTGTTCGGGGAATAGGCTCCACCTCTTCATCCATTATGACAGGCTCAGGGCGAGGGAAAACCTGAACGTCTGATGACAAATTCCCACAATGCAGCACCGCATGGAAAGGGGAGTACGCATAATCGATCAACGAGCTGGAAGATAGGCAAAACAAACAATATAACCAAGTTGGGGCACACTGGACTCATACAATATAAATCCGTTACATCTTATATACAATGAACCCAGACTTACCCAAACATGGCTTGTACAGTTTTCATGCAAAGTGGTCCATCCACAGTGAAGATCTGTCCATCGCCTCCACTGAGACGAAGTAGCTCCTCTAAGTTTTTCATGGCATCAGTCATTTGTAACTGCGATTGCACAAAATAAGAGCTGTTTTTAAAGCAGTAAAGCCTACTGGAATCACTGAAATATGACATGTGTGAGGTAAACCTCTTTGGCAGTTTGCTTAGAAGTCATAATGTTTTTGAAACAAAGGTGATGATGCAAATTTGTGTAAAATATGGAAGTCATACAGAGGCTGGGACCTTTGAAAACGATTACAAACTAATGATTGTAGTCGCATGGACTCTGTCCATAAGGGATCAATAGCTTTACACAGACTATTCACTTTACAGTGAAACTACAGAAAAACTAAATGGAGACTAATCAACAAAAATGTACAGTTCAGTACCTCCTCTGCATTGGCTATACACATAATGAACATTTTAGTGGGGAAGGGAAAAGGGAGTGGGAACTTCTTGTCATCCCCGTGCTGCTTCAGGTTTTGAAGAGAGTGACGTAGGGAACCCTTTCCAATGCCAAGAGATCCGTCAGTAACCAGCACCACCTAGAGAACAAACAAGGGAGGTTCATACCATGAGCAGTCAGAGGGAAAGCCTTTGCTGCAAAAAAGTTTTTGCCAGATTACCTGACAGGGACAGGCACTTCCCCACTCCTGCTGAACTACATTACTAACTCCATGAAGAGCTGATTCAATACACGTTTTATCATAATCTTCCAGGTTGCTGAGTGCTTCCTGAAAAAAAAAGCATTAGACAAACCCTGACTTTCAGATAAACATATGAAATGAGGTACACTTATTTTCCCGTAGACGATACTATGGTGAGAACAGGGAACAGGTGGAAAAATCACATGGCGAGGTGGATGTATGTACATGAAAGAAGAGGATTGCTAGTCAGCCAAAGCAAGACAGGGTACCTGAGTGAATAAGAGGGAGGCAAGTGGAACAGTGAGGCTACAAGGAGCAGAGGCCCCAAAGGTGCAGGACATCAAGTGCTTCTGGTCGACTATCCAGAAAAAAGAAGAGTGTGGTGAAGAGGTGAAGAAGAGAGTCCAGGCAGGTTGGAGTGGATAGATAAAAGTTTTAGGAGTGATTTGTGACAGCAAAGGCCAAAGGAAAGGTTTACAAGTAGTGAGACCAGCTATGTTGTATGTTTTGGAGATAGTGGCACTGACAAAAGACAGGAGAGACAACTGGGAGGGGCAGAGATGAAGATGATGAGACAGAAAAAATTCCATATTTAACTGAGTTTACCTGTAAAGCATTGTAATCCCTGTTGAAAGGAACCAGTAGCTCCCACAGGGAGGAAAAGGCCATCAGTGCCGTGAACTCCAAGCGATAGTTGGAGGCCATGTGTTCAAACAACATGTTCAGTCCATGTACGGCCAGGTTCTTCCTCTGAAACTCTTCGCTGCCATCCACAGATACCGGCCGAGTCATCGACAGGGACACGTCCATTAACACCACTGTAGGCATGTTGCTTCTCCACTTGAAATAACACAATGTATTTACCGGTCCCCAAAGAGCTCCAAGTTTGTTACTGCCACTTTTTTCATAAAAAGGTCCTCGTTATTGATCTTCAGTTGGCAAACAACGCCCAGAAATGGCGTTAGTAGTTTTAATGAGACATATTTTTAGTAGGCTACTGTTGGCTAGCTCAGACAGATAGCATTCTGCTGCGAAACGAACAAAAAACAAACTGAAGAAACGTTCCGATTGTTTTCTTCTTATCTACTGTGAACTCACAACCACTCATTAGAGCAATTGTTGAGTAAAATAAAAAAAGCTTACATGGAACACAAAACAACAACAAAGATGCAAAAGTCGAGTTGTGTTTATCAACCGCTACACTGTAGGTGCACCAACATTTCCGTCCGAGTTTCAACTTAATCGTTAATACACAGTTCCTGTATGTTTAAACAAAGGGACAAAAACTAATTTGAAAAAAAAACAAAAAAATCAACTAACTCATTTGTTTAACATATTTAATTTAAACCAAGTGTTGTTGTTGTTTTGTTTCAGGTATAATTGTTTAGTTTAATAAAAATACCCTAAACTTATGACCATTAAAACCATATTAACGAATAAGAAATACAAAAATATCAGTTTTGTATTTATACACTAAAATGTTTGATAAATAAATAATATTTATCAAATATTTTTGAGGCAACAACAAAAACGACCTAAGTGCCAAAATTATTAATTATAATAAGAATTTAGCAAAACTGATATTTTAGCACCTGCACAGCAACCATGAGTCTTGTTCAAAGATAAATGAGATATAATGAGTGATAACAAGTTAATTTTTGGATTACCTTTTTTGTTTCTTTGTTTTTTATTAGATTTGATAGTACAAACTGCAAGAGTCCTGGCTTCTCATAAATAAACAAAAACTTTTAATGTGCCATGGCTGTAACTCCAGTTATGAATAACCATAAAAGAATGTGCATTATGTGTAAAAATGTTTTCATTCTTTACGATAAAACTTTTCTTTCTAACACTCAAACAACAGAAGAGCAATAGTTCCTGTTCAAATTGTATGCTAAAACAGAATGTGCCAATCAAACAGTCCTGGACAATCATGTACAAAGACATCAAATGGCATGTGTTGTTGCATCTCATTCATTTTTTCTTGTTTAACAAAGTTGCGTTTGGAATGTGCACTCACTTTCTTTTTTTTTAGAACAGACAATGTGACCATCATTGCTAAGGTGTGCTCACAAAGTGAGAGCGAGACAATGCGCTTAATCCTCTTAGAAGACTTCAGGTGTTAGGTATTATACTTATCCATTGTGAAGACTTGTTCTGTGTCCTACATAAGCCGTTGGTCATTGAAAACGGTTTTTGTTTGTGTCACAACATCTAACTCCGGAAATCTGCCAATCTCTATGAGTTATTTACCATTGGCTTTGAATGACATCGATTCACTGGTAAGTTTACATCTTGAAAATCTGCAACAATGATAAACCACTTACCATGTACGTTGAAGTTATATTTACAGTACCTGTATTTTATTTTTTTTTTTTAATAATAGGTTCTGTTTTCCAAGAAGCTGATGATGTGACATGAATCCCCCCACAGAGGTTTTGAAGTACTTTACTCCATTGTCTGCTGGGGTGACAACTCAACTCTGCCAAAGCCCATTTATGCTGCTTAATTCAACCTAGCCATCAGCGACGCTTCTTCTGTGTGAAAATGCACTGCACAAGAAGGAAGCGCCTGCAGCTGAGCAGAGTCCTGTTTCTCCTCTCAGGGGTTTTCCTCTGCACCCTCTACCAGCTCACCATCAGTGCCCGACTGTATGAGCCTTTGTTAATGCCTCAGACTGGGGAGGATTTTGGAGAAGGTTCCACAGGGGGGGTTGAGGAGGCCACAGTGGAGCCAGGAGGGCTGGAGGAACCTCTCACTGCAACCCATGAATTGGAGCTCACAGATCAGACGACGCCAGCAGTTCATCATATAAATAAGGACACAGACCCAACCATGCAGTCCAAAGCTTCCATCACCATTGAATCACCACAGTTGCCAACCACAAACCGGACTATTGTGCGCTGCATCTTCATTGCCCCTGAGCATCCTGGAGAGTCACCCACCCCAGCTCCAGCTCCTTTAGTGACCACAGTCCCTCCAAGTTCTCCTGGTCAAGCCCCACAAGTTAAAGGTGATTACCCTGAAGATATCTTCACCATTGAAGATCGCAGACGAGGATGGGTGATCCTCCACATTTTGGGGATGACGTATATGTTTGTGTCTCTTGCAATCGTCTGTGACGAATTCTTTGTGCCAGCACTTGGAGTAATCACAGACAAACTAGCCATCTCTGATGATGTAGCAGGAGCCACCTTTATGGCAGCTGGAGGTTCCGCACCTGAACTGTTTACCTCCTTGATAGGAGTCTTCATTGCCCACAGCAACGTGGGCATCGGCACTATTGTGGGTTCAGCCGTCTTCAACATTTTGTTTGTGATCGGAATGTGTGCTTTGTTTTCTCGAGAGGTCCTCCATCTGACCTGGTGGCCACTTTTTAGAGATGTGTCTTTCTACATACTTGACCTCATCTTGCTGATTATCTTCTTCCTGGACAACGTCATATTGTGGTGGGAAAGCATGATGCTGGTGGGCTGTTACACACTTTATGTGGTCTTTATGAAATATAATGTGCAACTGGAGCGAGTGTTTAAAACCCAACTACATAAACACAAGAGTCTTGTGAAAGTCATTGCTGTGGAAGAACCTGAAAAGGTAAGTGCTCCTGAAACACAATGTGTCCAAGATTTTGTCCATGCGTATGCATTTAACAAGTTGGCTGATGCCCTGAGATACAGTAGTGCCCTTGTATTTATCTTGACCATAAGCTAACACCTCTTTACACTGGATGATGAAAAGACTTTTGTCTTTCTCTGCCAATGAATGAGTAATACTGATAAAAACATTGTTGCACACAGACTAATGGGGACGGTGAAGCTAAAGCCCTTCCTGCTCCAGAGGACAAGAATCGGTTAAAGGTAAAAGAAAAACCAGGCAAAACTTCTTGCATCACCAGTTGTCATGCATGCCAAACTGTTACCAACAATCTTGTGTGATCTGTTTGTGTTCAAAGTATGGGATGGAGACAGCCGCAGCTACTACCAAAACTAATTTTAGCTCAGCCATCTTGAATCAAGTTGACTCTGAAAATTAATTAGTAGTAGATGTACAACTAAAGACTATACCCTCTGAGAGTTTTGTTAAAGTCCATCCAGTTTTTCATGTGATGTTTTTCTGACAGACAGACAAATGAACACAGACACAGGCAGTTACATGGTCGCTCATCTTTCATGGTGATGGGCGATAACAAAATCAAACCAACTAAAATGTATAATTATCTCTGAGTTCATTTTAATGTGTCCATGTTTAGCATTTTATGTGCCCAATAGTTGAGGAAAAAAAAAATTCCATCTAGAAACGTCTAAATGATGTGTCACTGTTTGCATAGTGAGCCGTCATGACCTCAGCCATTTGTTCTCGTAGTTGAAACCATCTCTTCAGCGAGGGGGGAGTTCAGCTTCTTTACACAACAGCACCATGAGAACCACCATTTTCCAGCTCATGATTCACACATTAGACCCTCTAGGAGAGGGTGAGTACCGTGTTTCTGCAACTATGACCCGGATCATTACTCATATGCATGCCTTCAAATTATGTTCATAAGTACTTTCTGCATATTCCCATCCTTCTCAGCATAAAATGGATTAGCTAGATGTCCCATATGAAGGCATCACTAAATCCAGATTGAGACTAAGCAGATAAAAACCTTCTCTGTATACAGAGGGATTCATTTACATGTTTGAGGTGTAACAGGAAAAGGAAATTGTAGGAAAATATGTCTGCAGTCACTGGAAAATTTGTCATATTATAGTAACAAGTGCATATGCTTCTTTCTTGTCCATAAATAGCAGGTTTGGGGTCCTGGAAATGATCTTCAGAAATCAAATCTAATAGGAAAAAAAGGCTTGTTTATGTCTTTGTCACAGGGAAATTTAAAGATAAAGCTGAAACTCTGACCAGTGTGGCCAGACGGAAGTCAGAGCCCAGATCTCAGGACAGAAGTGAAGGTAACAAAAAGAAGAATGTAGTTATCAGTCTCTAATTCAGCTTATGTTATTTTAATGTTAATTTTTTTGGGAAACCTAAGCACAAATAAAATTTCCCTAACAGGTTTTAAAATTATTTTTAATATTATTTCCAAAATTGTTGATGTTATTTTCATTTGCGGTATTTAAGTGGGTTTTTTTTTGTTAAGAAAATCTTTAAAATGTTGGTTCTTGCTTCAAGTCTTCATTAATGCTGATAACGTTGTACGTATCTTAACAAATCTTTGGGATTATTGTTATTTATTCACAGCAAAAGGCAGTAAAACTGATGAGAGCAAAGAGCCAGACGCTGCTGGAGCCAGAAGCACAGAGAAGAAGGAGCAAACAGAAGAAAAGAAGGTACTCTCCGTCCATGTCCAGAGGGCTTTGAAAAAGCCCAGAAGTCAGTCTTTGATACCTGTCTATGTAAGAGTCAAAGAACGGAGCCACTAATGTTTGTAGCAGGTTTTGATTTTATTTTTGTAACATTGGTCTTTGTGTTTTACTTCAGCTCCTGTACTTTTCGTCCATCGTGATGTGTTTTTCACTTCAGGATGATGTTCCTGCAGAACAGGGTGGGTCTGACGGCTTAGACGATTCAGACAGTGATGAGGAGGACAACGATGATGTGGACAGTGATGAAGACAGTGACGAAGACAGTGACGAGTCCAGTGAAGATGTCTGGATGTCTGATGGCGAGGATAAAGAGGCAGCAGAAGATGAACCTCTGTCTTTAGAGTGGCCTGACACGCCGAGCAAACAAGCCACCTTCCTCTTCCTGCTGCCCATAGTCTTCCCTCTGTGGCTCACAGTTCCTGATGTCCGCAACCAGGTAAGAGGAGACAATCAACTATGGTTCGTTCTATTATGTTTCACCTTCATTTTTTTCTTGTTAGAAATCCAGAAAATTATTTGTGATCACCTTCCTGGGCTCCATTATATGGATTGCTATCTTTTCCTACCTCATGGTGTGGTGGGCTCATCAGGTCAGTCTCCGCACTAATCTAATTCGCTTTTTCAAGTTGCAGCTTTTACTACCAATTTGTAACTCCTGTCCACATTTAACTTTGTTTTGTCCTCGTGAGGTGGGAGAGACGATCGGCATCTCAGAGGAGATCATGGGCCTGACTATCCTGGCTGCAGGGACCTCCATCCCTGACCTCATAACCAGTGTGATCGTGGCTCGTAAAGGACTGGGAGACATGGCCGTTTCCAGCTCAGTGGGCAGCAACATTTTTGACATCACCGTGGGGTGAGTCTCTGGAGTCTTACTGGTCATAAACAAAATATATAACCAACTGATACCATCAGTAACTGATGTCCTTTTTCTGTTTCTCTGTTTTCTTACTGCCAGTCTACCGATCCCGTGGCTCCTGTACTCATTCATCCACGGTTTGGCTCCAGTAGCCGTCAGCAGTAACGGCCTGTTCTGTGCCATCGTGTTGCTCTTCCTCATGCTCCTTTTTGTCACCATCTCCATCGCAGCCTGTAAATGGAAGATGAACAAGGTGCTGGGCTTCACCATGTTCCTCCTCTACTTCATCTTTCTGGTGCTCAGCGTGATGCTGGAGGACCGCATCATCGTCTGTCCCGTTTCCATCTGAAAGTGTGAACACAGCAGAC
>JAVKLF010000011.1:8448615-8461079 GCA_034783495.1 Millerichthys robustus | reverse complement strand
TATTTTTGGACTCATTTAAACAATGGTTGCAGGTAAAGATGATTAGCTGTGTTGCTCTGTGTTGCCGAACATTTGTGCAATTTTCTGTCAGACTCTGACATCAGATTTTGACCACTCTTCTTTGTTTTGTTTTGATTTATTTTTCAGTTTAGGATTACGAGCGGACTGTACAGTTTGAGAAAAACATCATAAAATCATTCTTCTTTTTACTGAACACTGTCTATAAAATGAAATTTGACATCTGGAATCCAGAAGACCAAAAGCCAGAACAGAATTTCAAGAGATTTGTTATATTGTTGTCATATATACTGTAGGTTCTTTGACAAATACAGCAATAAAGAAGTTAGAGAATCCCATTCTGATATACATAGGTCTACTTTAGTTTTTAAGTTTTTTACAGTTTATATTACTTATTGAGGAAAGTATTAGTAGTTGTAAAGAAGAGTATTGTTGCCTCTCAATTTATTGAAGATATCCTCTTCTAAATGTTTATTTATGAAAAGTATTCAAATAACCTCCTGGGAGCCTGCATCCTGATGTTGAGGACATTTGTTTCAAACTGGTTTTCAGGGGGGATTAAAGTTTGGGTTTTATTTTTAAATAAAATATACATTTATATTTTAAACTCCTGGTTGCTCAAAAACAATGTTATTGTTCATGTGGTTCTACTAATCCCCAATAGCTAGAGGAAATTAGAAATGCACACCAAGCCAAAGCTTGGAACTCAGGGGAGGAGGACTCTGGGGCCATTGCCCCCCAGGACCCCCATTGTGGCACCCCTGCTGGAATGTGTGCACATTTTGACCATTGAATTAGTATTTTATATGTAAGAAGACAAAAAAACAACTACTGCAGACAAGCAAAAAAAAATTATTTCAAATAATCACACTTGAAATTCACAAGATAAATGTGTTTATTAAGTGAAAGCAAATTATAAATCCAGCCAGGGAATCATTTTTCTTTTTTTATGTAAAAAAAAAAATTCATACAAATTTGTCTCTCTGTTACAAACAATAAATAACACTTAGGAAACATTGTTGAAATCGACACTTGGTGTAAACAGCACATAGACACACACGGGTACCGTTTTGGTCATCAGTGGTTTTCAGACACTTGTTGGGAGATTTTGTTCATTGTCAGATTGTTTGTTTCAGGCACACAGCCTTTAACAAATCCAGCATTTCATCATTAGACGTGATTGTAAAGTTCCAGTAACAAACACAATAAATATGAATATTTTCTGTCAGTTTATAGAGAAAGTTTTACACTCAGTGTTAATAGTGATTTTTAAAACAAGGGCAGGTCAGAGCTTTGACAATAAATGGTCAAGTTATAACATATAAAACCCCAACCATTAGCAGAATGTTTTCTTTTTTCTTCCGTATGTTACATAAAGCAGTGAACATCCTTCTGAATATTTAAAAGTGACAGCTATATTACACAGTGAAGGCAAAAATCACACATTGAGAGCTAATATTGTAAAGTTTTAGAGATTCCCAAAGAACTCATTAACATCTAAATAAAATAAGTTTATCTCTCGTTGTTTATGGTTGTTAATCAAATCTGTTGCTTGTGGTTCAATATTTTTAACAAATTATTGAAAAAAAAAAGCTTTAGAAACAAAGTAAATGATGTAAGTAATTATCCCTAAAGGGCTGTTTTGGTATTTTGTTAAGAAAGGGATGAACAAATATTGTGCATTTACTGAGTGTCAAAATGAAATGCTTTATTTATAAATACATTACAGTGACATTACCTCCTGGTTTAGTGCATTCAGATATATGAGAATTCTGCATTACAGAGTTCACATAAGTGGAAACTGATTTGGTTTTGTTAAGTGAAAACATTGGACTTGACTATAAATCCTGCAAATACTAAATAAAAAAGAACTTTTTAGCTTCAGCTGCTGAGACAGAGAGTTATGTAACCGAGAACTAAGTGCTCCTTCTGTCAAAGTGCTTTTAAAAAATTATTTTAAACACAAATCATTATCATACACATGATTAAACAGTCCAAACGAGGTCACCAGGACCAGCAAAAAACAGAACTTTGTGATTTTAGGCTCATTTTAACACGTGTATTCACAGTTTCAACAGGAAAAAAAGGCATCAAATAGACTGTATAACAACTGTACAAACATATTACTACAGATGTATTAAAATATTGTTGTTTTTAAATATTTATAAACTCTCTGTCCCTTCACACCTCTCCGCTCTAACAGTACAAGAAACTCGTGGCAGTTGCTTTGCATTTAAGTTTTTGTTTTTTCCTCCATTGTGCTTACTACTAAAAAGAGCTACAGGCCCAAGTAAAGTGAATCGGTCCTGAGTCTGAAAAGCAGTTCAACATCACAGCAACACAAGTTCACAAACCAGGTGCTCCAAATGTCCTCCTGCATTCCATGACCCCTGCTCCGGGGGGCCGGTCACAATTGTGTGTCAGTTTAACTTGGCTGGAGGAGAGGCGGTCGTAGGCCAATCTGTACTCCCGGTCAAAAGCGTCTGCGAAGAAACAGCAAGATTTATGCCACCATAAAACCAAATGTTGATGTCTTTATAAGGAAGAAAGCAGCAGCTGCTCGCTGATGCCTTACTTGGACAGAGTTACATGGGTTAAGGGTTAAAAAAGTCAAACATATCTGATTCATTTTACTTCTGATATAGATATAAATCGTTTTGTTGACCTACTGATGCACACAGAAGAATGAGAAGATAGTGATAACACACAAATAACCCATTCCTATGTGTAGCCTTACAAATAACACTTATTATTTTGGACTAATTGAAAACTAATTCTGATAAAGACATGCTTAAACTTTTTCAAAAGGCAGTAAAACCCTGGTTTTAAAAACACAAAACATCCTCTAAACACAGCTTTAGAAAATACTAACAGGTTGAACTTTAAGCCATATGTTTTAGCAAATGATGAGAACACATAAGTCGGAACAATTGACCCGATTGGCCCAAAATGCTTCATGAACAAAAAAACACTGCAAGCTGCTACAACTAAAAGGAAGACATATGAGCTTCAAACTTACTGATATTTATATTGTTCCTCCCCAAAGCCACAAGAGTCAGAAACAGTAAATCTCTGTAGAGGCTCCTTTTTAGTGTAAAAGAAAACAAAAGATTAAACGTTAGATCCCATTTTAATATTTACACATAACCTCATTATCTTCCTACGCTCACCTCTGTCTCTTGAAGCCCAGCTCAGGCCCCAGCAGCTGGATGATCTGGCTCATGGGCTGATAGACGTCGCTTTTCTTGATGCTCCTCACGAAGCTCTGCAGCAGCTCCACAGTAAAGAACTGGCCTTCTTCACACAGCCCAGAGCGGATCAGGGAGTTGGCACCTGCAAGGACAGAGGAATGAAAGTCAGCCTCATCGGAGGATCTCCGTCCCTCAAAACCAGCGATTGAATCGGCACATCTAACAGGAGATCTGAGCTGAATTATGCATGATGTTATGGTTTTCTTCATACAGCATTACTATTTAATAGAATGCAAATTTCCAACCTTCCCAGCAGGATAATTTGCTGAAAGTAACCTTTTGCGCAGTGCAATCTGGGGCAAGCAAACTCAGCAATAACTTACAGTGTGTGTTCCACAGGATGTAGCAGGGTTGGAGTTTGTCTTTGTGCAACTTCAGGTTGTCCCACATGATCCTCACAAGCACCTGCTTACTGTCTTCTGATGAAACGTTCTGAAGAGGCTAAAGAGAATAAAAACATATGAAAGATATGACTGTGTCAAGTCTTACGGGTTAATCTGCAAAGTTATGTAACCACAGAAAAGGTTTGTTGTTTAATGCAATGTTTTGATTGTTTCTTCTTCTCAGCCAACACAAGGAGGTGCTGAAGTCACAGATAAACAAGCCAAGGAGAGCTAATCAAGTCATCTCAGTGGAATTGGACTGGTTAAATAAAGGTTAATAATAATATTGTATTTTTCATTCACAGCCAGACAATGTGACTCATTTCAAGTCGCTGTTTTGAAAGAAAAGTGACTCATTTTTGCTTTTGTTCCTGGAAATAGACTCAAGTGTTTTTTTAAGCACAATAAAAAAAAAAAAATTAAAAAAATCAATTATCAAAGGCTTTTCTTTTAATTAGATAAATGTTTGAGAGGCTTTTTATGTTGCAGATCTAGGATTCAAAACACCTTTTTGTTGAGAGTTAAATTTTTTTAAAATAAAAAATGCCAATATTTGTCGCTCGTGAGTACTTTCAACTTAGCAATTTTTGCCTGCATATCAAAACGTCTAGACAGCACTGATGAGTTGCCATTGGCAGATACTGGTCTTTGTACCTGGTCTCCGTTGCTGCAGTGCTGCGAGGCCAGGATAAGAGCCGGCAGGTTGCTCGACAGCTCCAGCCTTCTGAAGTACCACACGAGGTTCCAGAAGACGATGGGGTGTTGGTCAACGACGCTCGGGGAGGAGATGGCTTGGTCGCCCTCGTTCACCAGCAGGCTCTCCAGCTCCTTCCACAAAACTAGAGGGCTCAGGTAGGGGATCGTCACCGAATCAGATGTGCCAGCGCTCCAGCGGCTCTCCTGGTTCTGCGGTGAAGTTGCAGATGGCTGTGAAGCGCAGGCCGCCACAGACACACTGGCCTCGGGGCTAAGGGGGCCAAATGTCTCCTCCTCTTTAACAGGATTACTGGTCTTCAAAAACCTGGGGATTTATTTAAAGAGACCACGGAGTTAAGGGTTATTTTCCTTGTATGTCAACAAAAGGGTAAAGACACAAAAATACTGATAAATACTTCTAAGCGTGGAGCTGGTTGAGTTAAGGATCCTTTTTAGGCTCCAATAATTTATGGATCAGAGTAAAGTGACTAAACAACAGCAGCAACAAAAAATCCTTTGAAAATGTTCAGTTACAAGGACAGAAAAAGTAAAGAAGCAGCCCTACTCCAAAAAACAAAATAAAATAAAAATTTGAAAGACACTTATAAAGCCTGAAATGTATCAAAACAAATTTAAAAGATTATTGGAAAGTTTGTCCACATGGAAACAAAATAGAATAAAAAGAAGGATAGCTCCTGATGTTTGCCCAGTTTTGTAGTCTGTTTCCACTTTACCTATTTTGTGGTCGGAGATTTTTGATTTCCACGTTGAGGAAAGGCAGGAATGCTGTTCCACAGAAAGGACAGGTGCTGTTGAGGTTGGAGTCGTTTGCTGTCCAGCCTGCCATGATCTCTTCGTCGTACACCAGACAGTCACATGTCTCACAGAGTGAACAGCTGGACATCAGCACCTGTGAGGAAAAATGGTGTCATTGATCATTACATTCAGAATCATCGTATAGACTAGTTTCTAACAAGGATGTATAAGTACGGTAAATATTTTACCTCTACGGTGTAAGTAGGGATGGGTTGAAAGCGGTTGACGTCAGGAGAGGAATCTGGAGTGTGGGGAGCTTTGGAAGGAAGTGCCAAACCTCCTGAAAACAATAAAGGATCATTTAATGTAAACCTTAGACATCTAAATCTAAACGAACTGAGAGGGATTACATTCTTCAATACATTTCTTGAATAAAGCCTGCTATCAGTGGACACTGCTTTTGTAAGCCAGATTTAGTGCACCTGTGCCTCACGTTTGATCCAGTGCACGTGAATGCGCATGCACGTGTGCATCTTCCTGTGTTTAGTATAAAGCCTGCAGCAAGTTACAGAAAGCAATGATACCTGTTGGTCTAGTTTTCCACTGAACAACATCCAACTCTTATTCTAAATTTACACAGTCAAGACTCATTTTTGGTGAAAACTGAAATATTTTACAAACAGATTTACCTAGATTAAACCCAAACTAACAGCTTTATTTGCATCAGTGTTAAAGGTCCAGACCAAAAAAAGCTGTGCATAGTACCGGAGAAGGAGTTGTGTCTGAACACTCTGTTGGGGCTGCTAGGGCTGCTCAGGTTTGTTTGGTGAGCACCAACTGGGCTCCTCCGGAGCCGGGACATGCTGCCGTGCTGCGGGGAAGTGAAGCCGTGTGAGTCCAGGCAGGAGTCGTTATCGTGCAGTGAGGAGCATTCAGCTTCTGCTGAGGTCAGGGAGGAAACACTCATTCTGTCGCAGTTTCCATCCTGCAGGGAGCAAAGTAAAACTTGAGAAAATGCATTTTCTGCAAAAGTGAATGCTGAGCGCTAAAAGACATTGCTGAAATTGACTGAAAAAGCTGAAAATGTCTTTCAGAGCTAAAAGAAACAGAACAGTAGCTATAAAAAAACAAATGGAAAAATAAAAAGCAGAAATGAATTCAGTCAGTTGTAGAGCCAAATAGACAGACTGTGTGTCTGCTGTCTAACCTGCGTTAATGAAGTCTGGGAGGACAAACGGGAGTAGAGGCGACTCGCCTTCTCTGCCACACCCTTCCCTGCTGATATGAAGCTGCTCTTGAAGATGTCCAGAGTTGGGGTCAGCAGGGAGTCCATTGAGAACGACGAAGAGGAGGGAGTAGGAGATGACGGGGAAATCAAGGAGGAAGGCCTCTCCCTGTCTTTGTTACACATCCCCAGAGGAAGCGATGGCGATGGCCGGAGTCCGTCCTTGGATTTGACAGGAAGTGAAAGGTGTGTGTTGGAGCGGGACAGGGTGGCGGACTGTGGGGATGTATGAGCAGATGAGGTCGAGCAAAACAACGGGCTCGAAGGGTTCTGGAAGTCCAGGCTGGGCGTGCGGCTGCTCAGGGGGCTGCTGTTATTTATGTAGGTTTCAATATCCTCCACCAGGTTGCGTTTGGTGCTGTCGCTGTCCTCGCCACACTCCCCTCCTGTCGCTGTTGCCATCTGTGACAAGGGATCAAACCCCGTCTTCACAGTCTCGGTGCTGCAGCTGACACCGTCCTCCGCCGGAGGTCTCTCAGCCTCTGTGTCCTCCTCCTCCACTCCGTGTAGTCTGTCAGCTCCGAGCAGATGCTGCCTGGCTGAGCTGAGGAGAGGGACGGAGAGTCGCACACATCCCCTTTCACCGGACAGGTCCAGAGATTTGGGCCGCTCAGCACAAGGAGGGCTGTCACTAAATGGGCTGGAACTGCCTCTGGTGCCAGAGTCTGTGGTGAAAATACGTGCCAAAACATTTAGGTCAGAGAGATGAGAGCTGCTTGTGCATTTAAAATCCCATTTAGACAATCTTCTTTGAAATAAATCATCATTAGGATAGCATTTTGTAGTCTGCAACCTCTTAAAGTGATAATTCTTATCTTTTTAATTGGGGTTCTGTGGAAAAGTTACAAGCATTTAATATCTCTTCTGCTGTTAATACCTCTTTAAATTACCTCTGTTTGAAGAAATAGAATTAAATTCTAACAACTCTCCATTATTGTCATTTTCTCAAGTTATTGACGAAGAATTTATGGTATCAACAGTTTCAATGAAAAAAGCTAATTTATCACCCAAATGTGAATCGTGATGTAAAACTAAGCGATGTGTATTGGTCACAGATGAATCCCATCAAGTCTTTCTAGGACCTGATGTAGAACAGCAAAAAAAAAATGATTGAAGTTATCTTAAAGTCATGTTCAAATTCTATGGATCAAAGAAAAAGCCAAGATCTTAGTGTTTGAGGTGTTGCGTTCAATAGGTGGTACCTGAAGAGCTTAGTATTTTTTTTGAGGTTGTACGAATTCGAAATAAAAATTGAGAACTACAGACGTTTTGCACAATTGCATAAATGCAATCCTTAAAGATAGTATTGCACAAACCCCGACTGCTGCATTTTTAACTATTTTGGTGCTGCTGTTTACACCAACATCACGTTTTGCAGCAGAGAAGGGGAAGTAAAACTGGGTCGTTTCTTGAGATGCTTTGGAAAACATTTAAAATGTACTTTTAAAGAATTATTTTAACAAAGCACATCCATCAAAAATATATTTTATCTGAAAACATCTAAATGTAAAAGCATAAAATATGAACTAAGAGAACACAACACCTACACTGCGATATCATCCCCCAGCTTTTAAAGACAAAGTGTGCATGTTGCTGTAATCTGTGACTCACAGCTGCAGAATTAGTCATTAAGGGAGAGAGAAACCCTAAAATTAAAAAGCGATCTAGAACTCACTGGGCTGACTGAGGCCTTTGTCTTCCCCTGGTGTCGAGGTGTCAGTCTCTCTGCTGCACAGCCTCTCCTCTTCTTTAGACAAAGAGTCGTAGCCTTGGTCAGACTGTCCACCTGAAAAACAAAACATGAAAGGTTTTATTCATGGTAGCATTTTCATTTTTGTCTTTTCTTTTGTAAGACTAGGCAGATTAAAAATTGTATGTTGCAAGGATGTTTTTCAGGAGACTGCCAGTCAGAGAGTTTGTCTTCAAAAAACCAGTGAGAAGACATTGTCCACGGCGTTCACACCAGATGACACTCAGAACAGAAAAAAAACAGAGAAACAGAAAAGCAATGGAGTCTTTTCAAAACCTGCATCACACTCACAAGGTTAATATGCATGAAATGATACAAACCTACGCAATACTTTTTGATTTTCACATTTTTCTAGTATGTTTGCTCTTTTATAAAGGTTAATAAGATTATTAAACATATCATTAGCCAGCAGATATCAATGTCAATTGTATTTCTATAAACATATTTCAAAACAACAATGTTAACCAAAGTGCTTTACAAAAGGAGAAGCCATCAATACAATTAACACATACACATAAAAAACAGCAAATACAAATCCAAAAACTTCTAGTCTAATATAGAGGTGAGGAAATGTAAAATTTAGCTTTGGTAATTTGAGAAAAATGATAAATATTGGTTTTGAAATGGATTTAGTTGATGCACTCCTCTAAGCCATGTTGCTGATATCACATGTCTACAGTGTAAAACATCAAATGAGAGATCTGTATATTGCCTGCAGGAAAACCAAGTTTGTTTGTTTTTGTTTTTTTGCCAAAGGTATGAACCAAGGTAAGTGTGTGCAAACTGAATGGACTCTTGAGGAACTTCACAATTAACCATGGACCATAGAGCAGCGGTGCCCAATCCTGCTCCTCTGTGACAATTATCCTGCATGTTTTAGATGTTTCCCTGCTTTGGCTAAATGAGTGAGTTACCAGGCGTCTGCAGAACTTGAAGACATGCTGAAGAGCAGGGAACCAGCTAAAACATGCAGGGTAGTGGCCTTCGGGGACCTGAATTGATGACGACTGCCATAAAGGAACCACAGAGAAACCATAGAGGAAGATAAATTTCAAGATAAACAGGAAGTGAACCACTGAAGGAAAGTACCTGTAATCCCAACCTGGTCTCAAATTCAGTTCCTCAGTTCAGCTTTTGATAGATCCAATAGAATCAGTTATTGACATGTATTACTTCTCAAGCAAAGGAGAAACCAAAGTTGCGTTTGAGGATTTGTAGGCGTTTAAATATGTACCTTTAATAACAAATGACTCTACATTTTATTGACTATGGACTTAAAGACCATTTTCAGCTGGTATAAGGCAAAATCCTACCAATTATTATTTTCGAATTCTTAAAACCCCATAGTCTTTTAACTTTTTAGTTGATTCATTCTGTAAAAATGACCAATTTCATCAGCAATTGGGTTTCTTTTTTATTAATTAGAACCTGGTAAGATGCATGTGACAACTATCTTTGCATTTTTCATTTCACTTAAAAGAGACACTGGAATGCAATCTGAACATTTTAAACGTTTAAACATCTAACAGAAAACTAGTGTTTGTACCTGGCAACACTATACTTGTCTACTCTGTGGCTGAAACAGAGTTAACCTTAATTATTCACCTGTTTTTTGGGGTTTTAGGGTGAGAAATGAAATAAAATCAAAGGAAAGCTAAGACACAAGGCTAAATGATAGGTCGGGTGTGAAGCAGTGTTGAATATTCCTACCTGTACTAAATCCATCATCGCTCGAGTCCATTTTGGTGAAGTCAGTGTCGATGGAGGTGCGCTCAGCAGAGTCCAAGCTGCCGTGACTGGCTGTGTCTAAATCGCTGCCGTCTGAAGAGAGATGTGAAGAAACTTAAAACTACAGGAAAAAAATCTCACCTCACATGAGAACGAGGCCTGAACCCTCACCAATCTGTGATGCAAATTCTAATATTATAAATATTAATAATTTATCTCATTGGGAGCGTCAAATGAAACACAACACCGACTTCAACAATAACAGAGTTAGTCATGTAGAACATGATGTTTCTATTGGAATCCTCCCCACACACATCATGTCATGATGCTGATGAGAGTTGTCTTGATTTCTTGTGGAAAGAATGTGTCAACAAACGGAATACTGGCTGCTGCAGAGAAAACAGTTCTTCATTTTTCTTGATTATTGTAACATTATGATGTCGTTAAAGAAAGGCAGCTGTGGGAACATAATGTGCACAAACAAGTGCTCCTGCAGGATCTCATTAAGATGTATGGTGACAAAGTAAAAAAAAAATCAATAAATAAAAAGTTTCATTCACTAAATTAGTTTGCAATTTAGAAAGTCATTGCAACGGAACTTGTACTAAACATCCCAAGGCCCTGCGAGGGTTGACTTGCTAATAGACAGACAAATGAACACATGCACATGAAGACACTGACAATTCCATAACTGACTGCCTTTATGATGGCAGGTAATGATTAGAAATGTTTGATATTATATCTTGGAAACAGGTTTATAAAAAGTTAGAGCAAATGTTCCCACCTGAAAGGTGGGGGTCTCTGTGTGGAGTCTGCTGTTTCCTTCCTGCTTGCTTGAACTGGAGAACCCCAAGGATCACGTTCCTCAGTTTCCCCCACAGAAAGTAGCCTCCTCTGGTGGTGGAGGGCCACGTGCTCTCCAGCACCGCCTTAAGGAGCACAACAGTACATTTTGAATTTAAAAACTGCTAAACGCTGAGTCAGATTTAGCTTCATGGTTTGTACTAACGGCAACAAGACACACCTTGTTGTAGTAGCCGTATGTTATCGCATTGGGCTGGACTCCTGCCTTCTTCATCTCAAACAACACCCTGACAGCCAGGACCGGCTGGCTGTACTGACCACACAGCTGCAGCAGCACACGGTAACACACCTTGGACAGGAAAATAACAAGCCCATTGTTCAAAACTGCATTCGTTTTCTACGATTGTTGCAGCTTATAAAGAAATAGTATGGTACCTCATCTGGAGCCTGCAGCTTCTTGTCCTGCATCTTCCTCAGCACATCATAGGCCGTGCGCAGAGCTCGCACTTTGGAGTGGCAGTTACTGACAAGTGCTGGCAAGCAAATGAACCACAAGCCGTAGCAGTGGCGAAGCAGACACTTGGACCACATCTGAGGCACAGAAGAATATGTTTTGGCCATCTTCTGAGCTGATTTGATCTCCTACAGAAAGGCAGAAAAAGGATTTATTGCCACTCAGTAGCCAAACATAGACTGTGTATCCTTTATGCCATGTTTAATAGAAGAACAGACAGATATGCTTAAATGTATTCATGTTTGCTAATATTTCTATTGTTCCTCTTAAGGAAATGTATGTATTTAAGA
This sequence comes from Millerichthys robustus, assembly GCA_034783495.1. Lineage (NCBI taxonomy): Eukaryota > Metazoa > Chordata > Actinopteri > Cyprinodontiformes > Rivulidae > Millerichthys > Millerichthys robustus. The sequence goes on along the minus strand of JAVKLF010000011.1, from coordinate 8,449,604 downwards.
CCAAAAAGTCAAGTAAAGGTCTCTGCTTATATGGTTGACCTGTTTAGAGCGCCTAAAAATGGCTGTAGGACTGGCTGGGCTGCTGTGGCGTGAAGCAATCCCTGTTGACAGAAGATTAGGTCCTTCCAGTGGCTCCAGGAGCTCAGAGCTCAGCACAGGGAACCCAGAATAGCTGCAAAGTAAAACAGATACGCAATATGGTACCAATCGCAATGTTTTTTTTTTCTTTTGCAAACTCTGTGTACTCAAGCGCCATGTGTTACAGCTCTGAGTCATCAAAAATCCCTGGCAGCAGTGACATAGCATTCAAAAATGTAAAAAAATTATGCAGAGTCTCTTTTAGGCACTCAAGTGAAGCGGAGCAAAAAAAACTGTTTGCCTTGTATCTGTCTTTGTGAGAGGGGTCTGAGGTGTAATACCTATAGCACAGAGGATGTTCTTCTCCCTGAGGCAGAGGAGGCAGCTCTGGGGGGTTGATGTAGACTGTGTGCTCACTGCGATGGGACTCGTCCAGCTCGATCAGCCTTGCGTCCTCTGGTCGCTCACTGTCCATCTGGTTTGGGAGAAAAGCACATCCTTATCGTCAATCTTCACCGCTTTGTGCTTTTAAAAACAAATCCGCATGTGTGAAGGGCGCACACGGTGGGATATAGTCCTGTGTGAGAACTTGGTGAGAGCAAGGAGATGTCAGGAAATGACAACAGCCATCTACATCAGAATGATGTGGCCAATTGCGCCAGTTTTGTTTATATAAAAAGGAGCCAAATGAGAGGCTTGATCCCATAAATCCTTCAAAGACTAAATGAAACTAGGCTCCAGTGACCACGCTTAGAGACAGAAATTCGTTTGACTGAGAGTCCATGACACTTTGGCAGCACTACTTGATGCTAAGCTGACACATTAGTTTTAGTTTATACTTGACTGACCTGGCACAAAACTCTGCTGCTGGCATCTCAAAAAAAAAGGGGGGGGGGGGGGGGGGGGGGGGA
>JAVKLF010000011.1:8416825-8430179 GCA_034783495.1 Millerichthys robustus | reverse complement strand
TTGTAAACTTTTCTGTTCTGCAGCTTTGAACCATGACTGCTGACGAATCGTCAGAGAAGTCTGACCACGAGTCAGTCGTCTTCAACCAATCCTCTGTCTCTAGTGGAGACTTGGGTGTGGATGCCAGTTGTTCGGCAACAAGTCCCATCATGCCCAGTGACTCTCAGAGTCTGGAGTCTCCAAGAGACAGCTTGGGTCCGACCCCTGATGCTGCTGCCTGCATCTCAGCCTCCTCTGTGGTCCAGCCCAACGAACGAGGTACGAGCCAAACTATTGTCTGCTGCTTTTGTAATGTGTGCCTCAAGGGCTGTGAGGTGACACACGTTCTGTTGTTTTCAGAGCCTGGTTTTGTCAATTGATGCTTTAACTCCTCATTTATCACAAACAGATCAAAGCCAAGATTTACACAATTAATATTACCAAACAGTACAAGTGCTGTTCTTGTTCTGTTAAACTTTTTTGATTTTTATTAAATTAGTTAAGTGGTTCTTAAGATATTTTGCTAAACAGCTGACATTGTTGAAAGTAACAAATAATGGTGGCCATTTTCACTTGGATTGCCTCCAAACATCCATTGCTTGTAGACTTTCATACATACGTTGTCGCTCCTTTCACTGTTTTTATTCATCCAGTTAAATACAAAGGTTGTGTCAAAGCCACAGAAAGATGAATCACTTCAGCTTGAGATGCCGTTGGCACATTAAAATTATGGTCCAGGCCTAAAGTCAGGGTTCTGCATGATGTGCATCATGCAAAAACACATCAAAAATGTTTTTGCAAAGTCAGGGAACATCGTCGAGCCCACTGAAGTTCTGAGTGAACTTAAAAGTAAGTTGATTTTCACTGTGCCAAAGAGTAGAGGTACAAAGTAAGACAGCAGGTTATTGGAAATGTTTTTTTCTGTTTGTTTTGGGTTGTATTTTATTGCGAAAAAAGGTTCAGCTTTTACAGTTTTAATGTTTTATTTACCCATCCATCCTCCTAAAGTTTGGATTTTATTCCCTCACACAAACATCGCAAATCACTTCTGGCACAGAAACTAGGAAGATGCACTTGAGTTTCTGCAGCACACAGTGGCCGCCCTGCAGCAGTCCTGCCTCCCTGAATCATTGTGAGTCTGATCAGACATTTATTTTACACACAGTTTATACTAAATACAACATGTCAGTAAAACTTTAAAGTCAAAGAATTGATTTTTTTTGTACTGACGTAACTAGAATTTTATTGTTGATAAAATAGTTGCGTCACCACCCTGGGTAAAGCTATTTTCTATTTTAGTGATGAGCTGGACAGTGAAACACAGCCAACAACATTGATTCATCAAGTGTTTAGAGGATGTCTTCAGTCCAGAGGTAGTTATTCACTTTAAACTGTTTTATTGATCTGTTTCTTCCATGTGAGGTCACATATTGTTTTACAGTGTACAGTATACATTAAAATCTTAACGCTTGTCTTTTTTAATGTGCTATTTAAACTGCAGTTCCATCTCAGACACATTTGAACCATTTCTGTGTCTTCCTCTGGTCATTGAAGTAATTCAATTAGATTTTTTGTCCTTTCTGACATACTGTGTTCCTGCTGATGAATGAATTTGTAAGATTTTATCAGAGTTCCTTTAACAGCAGCAAATCCTTCTCTTCATGTAGAGCGCTTCCAGTGTTTCTTCATCTCTGGAGCAGTTTGTGAGGCCTGAAGAGCTGGACGACTACAGGTGCTCCAAGTAAGACGCAGAGAAAACTCACACAAACCAGTACTTTGCATTTCTGTATTTATCTGTCACTAAGCCAACCAATTGTTGGAATTTGTTGTTTTTCAGGTGTAAAAACAAAGACTCAACCTTGAAGACAGCTACAATAGACAGCATGCCCAACGTGCTGACCCTGACACTGAAAAGATTTAATCCTGATGGAAGTAAAATCTCAAAGGTACTGTCACACGCATATTATAATGTAAGGATTGTTTTATAGACATGTAAAAACTGTCTAATGTGTTAACTATTCAATGAACTGATGAACTGCTCTATGTTCACCAGCATGTGAGCTTCCCTGAAAACATCAACGTACGGCCATTCACATCAAAACCTGCAGGCGACCCACAAATCTACAGCCTGTATGCCGTGTTTGGGTGCACATGCTCTGAAGGCCACTACTTCTGTTATGTCAAGGTAGTGCAACACCAAACTGATCTATTAGATTATTGATGATTATTAGATGACTAGATTACAACTCAGTGCAACTGAAATGAACTAAACATTTAGACGGACAGGTGTTCACAGACTTACCTGGAAACATACAGAGCAATAAAATGTCAACAAATTAATACACATTAAATATGGCAGTGTTAAATTAGGACTATTGGTTAAATCAACACCAATAGTGTTAGATTAAGCTGCCATATTTGCTGTGTATGATCAGATTAGGATATGTTTACATATGAACACATTTCAATAAGGTGTTCTGCTGCACATTCAAAAGTTTTTGGTTGTATATATCACCTCAAAAGCAATTGTGATTCTCAAGCATGTGTGGTGTGTCACAGGCAAGCAACGATCAGTGGTACCGGATGAACGACTCGTCTGTACCTGTGAGAAACATCCAGCGTGTCCTGAAGAAAAAGGCCTACATTCTGTTCTACATCAAGTGAGTCAGTCAGCATTCAGCAGCTCATTCATGTCACAGAATGGATCTTAGTAGGAAATGTTCAGTAGGAGTGTTGGTCCTTTTTTCATACTCTAGAAAGATTGTGTTTTAAATGCAGTCATTTGTGGATGTTTTAAGTCACATATATATAGTAATAAGAGCACAAAAACAACATTTTAAATGTTGAAACTGGAAGTTGGCTGTAATAGATGCTAATGTTGGACTTTAATGCTCTCAGACAATTTAATTGTAGAAGTTAAGTTGGTTTTAGTTTTAGTTTATGACACCTACACTTGTTGATATATAAATGTTGTAACATGTATAAATAAATTGTTAAATTTATTTGGCAGTCAGATCTTATTGTAAGAAATATGTCTCCTGGAGTTATTCCTTGTTTAATGGAATTTAATTCAAATATTGCACACACTCTAGCTTCTTCTATTCACAGCTGTGCTTCTATCTGAACTCAATTGTCCTGAAGTCCTAATAAATACTGACTACTAACAAAAATTATGTGCAAAAAAAAGACATAGGATATCATAAAGATGTAAGCCAGAGATTCTATTTTTATGCTACATTTAATTATGATATGCTTTCAGCAGCTCATGTTGTGACAAATATTGGTTATTTATATGATTTAAAAGTTTAATGCCCTGTTCTAAAAATAACATCAGGTCAGGGGAGAAAAAAAAAACTGCCTCTTCAAACAAACAACTCTAAATATGTTTCATTTTGATAACAGAATAGTAATATCTCTTTATCTGCCACATTTGACTCAGCAACTTGGGTCACAAAGCCCCCTGCAGCTGATTGACCGCAGGATTCGTGCACTTTTCAATCTCAAAATCTTCCTGGAACCTGATTGATTCGTGGGTGCAAATGAGCACGAATCATGGAGCCCTGATCAAATCTAAACTTCCTGTTTTTGTGTGATTCCGTGCTACAACTTCCGCAGATGCACTGATCAGTGTTGAACTCGTGACCTCATTGATCATTTATTGCTTTAATTCTTCTTTCTTTTTTTTTTTTTAATAAACTGCCTCCAAAGTCAATTGATTCATTAATTCTTGAGTTCAACATTATTATTTTAGAAAACCCACCACAGGCCATTTAGACACAGAGCTCCTTTAATATGAATCCAACTGAGCTGAATACAGATGATGCATTAGGAAGAGTAAAGCAAAGATTCAGCTCTGGTCTGTTGGATCTTCACACTTCCTGTGGCAGGACGTGACAATAATGAAGATCTGCAGCTGAGCGCTGCTATGGATTTAGTCACTGCGGAGTGCAGCCAGGATGAATATTTAAAGAAATGGACTATTGAGCTCATCCTGATAGCAAGAATGTATTGAGGAAAAAACACACTTTTGTGAGACACTGAAAATGTTTCAAACTCACTGCGACTGCTTTCTTCATAAATCTTCCAAAATATGAAGTTTATAGGCTGCAAGATGAAGCTTACAATCTTCTGTCAAAAATAAATATAGAATGAAATGTATTTCCTCCAAGCCTTATTAAATCAAACTTAAACATTTATGATATTTTGTCTTGTTTATTAAATCCAACACATCTTTACTTTGAAGCTAACTGCTCTCATGTTTATTTCACTAATGGAAGTGTTCTTGTCTTTTTATTAAGCTTATTTGACAAAATTCCATAGACGGAAAATGTAAATATAAGCATTAAATGCATCAACTATCCTTTAAAAGCATTTAAACTACTTTAGACTAAATAATGCTAAATACTGCTAATAGAAACGTAATTGTAACATCTAAGTGATGTAAATGTGTTCAAAATATAAACAGGTGAGTTGACAGACGTCAGCAGACGTCTGTGCTGCAGCAGAGACGTGTTATGTAACTGCATGTCTGAAAGCACATTTGACATTGAATATTAATTTAGACTCATCTAGAGGGAAAAAAAATCAACTAAATTTCCTGTTTCAGTCAGAGTGGCTCAGATGAAAGGTAGCACCATCTCTCCTCCATCAGTTTCATTACCTTGAAAGGTTAACATGTACAGCTCTCAGAAGGTGAATTTTTTAAAACTATTTAGGTTATTTCCAGCTCCTTACTTTCTTACAGTTTATTACATGTAATGGAACTGTAGCCCACTGAAAAAACCCCAAACAAACCAGATTAGCCCTTAAGGTCAGAAAGTGTTCAGTGAACGAACAGTTTGTTTAAATGTTAAACAGCTGTCTGATGCAAAGCTGTGCAGCTTGAGTGCAGGACAAAAAAAGAGAACAATAAATCTTTTATTCTCCTTTAAAGTTCTCTTTGTTCACTTGCGTACTCCAGCTTGCTGAAGTTATCTGAAGGAGAAATGTAGAAATTTGATATTTAACACATTTATGAGTGGAGCTGGGCATGGCAGACGGTGAAACGGAATTAAACTTTTGACCAGATGAAGTAATAAGCTGCTTTTCCATCTGATGTCATGTTTATTATTATATCAGGCACACCTAAAGCACAAGGCTGGTTAGAAATGCTTCTGTGGTCAGATGGCAGTGTGCTCAAAAAGTTATAGAATAAATCAAAATGAACATTAATGTGTGCAGTATTTCCCTAATATAATTTATTGAACACAATTGCAACTGCATATCACTAAAATAATGTTTATTTTTTGTTATAATGGACTTGTGAATTTCATTTATCTTCTGTTCAGTGTATAAACCTGAATGAGACTGGTTTATGATGGCAGAATAAGCATTTAATTTGAAATAAACTTAAGTACCAAAACAACAACCAGCTTTATATGACAGCAATTAGGGAAAAAAAGTGTCCTCAGAGGACAAACAGTCACATAAGTTATGATCACCTGTCACCACACGTGTCAATAATGACATAATGTCCAGCACTAATGAAACGCTGCATGTGCATCGATTGTCAACATGTTATTGCTTCAACAAAGGGTTAAATGGGTGCGTGCACCTTGGAGTGCAAATTCAGTTTACTAAATAAACTAAATCAGCCTGTTACAAACGTAAAGTCTTCTTAAAGACGGAATTTCTACATATGCTTTGCTGGGTCTTAAATTGGTCAGATAAAAAAAATCCTTTTTTTTGTAAATCTACAATTTTACAGAGAAGAACATTTGAAGTGACTTCATAAACAGCTCACAGAATGACACAGCTAATCTCACAAGAAGATAAATTGTGTTATCTACATCAGTGGGTATCCATTATCTGATCATGCTCATCTTTTTTCTTGTTTTTATTATAATCACATTGATTTAAAAAAAATACATAATTGGTAAATTAATATGTAAAACAAAAAATATCAAAGCAATCATTTAACATCCAATATTCTAAAAGAAAAAAAAACGCCTTCACATGGAAAAGAACAGAAGATTGTAGAACTTATTTGTGTTGGCGAAAGTAATAAAAGCTTGAGACTGTTTTTGTGTAATGTTTTTAAAAATGCATGAACACTGGTGACCTGGATACATGTCCAAATACACATGGCCTCATTAACAACAAAACTTAGCTTACATTAGCATTAACTGTGTGATCATTAACGGGCAACAGTGAAAACAGATCCATTACAACACTTTTTCTTTTTATCCATGCTCTCCCAGACTTGTTTCTCTCTCAGCCCAGTTCCCATCAGAATATTTAGGACAGATTAATATTTTCTTTCTCCTTGACATTTCCTCACTTCTAAGTGGAAACAGTTTATGTTTTATGTGTTGTTACCTTCCGATTCCTACTACCAGACATTTGTACACGGTAAATCTTTGCGCTCTGTGACACAGTCAGTGCTGCTTTCCTGTTCTTCCTGAAGAGACAATCACTTCTGCATGGGGGATATTACAAAACACATGACCGGCTTGCAATAATAAACACAAATCATGGCATAAAAATGAACACGAGGATAGCACTCCCTGTAAAGAAACTGTCGACTCAGTTCATATAACTGCCCTAAGCAGTGTTTGGAACAATAACGTTCCACTTCAGAAGAACCATAAAAGGTCAGGCAGCAGTTTGAGTGATCAGTTATAGAAGAAAATAAAACGGGTGAATGGTCGCTGGTGTGTGGGGGACCCGGGTTCCACCCCCTCGCTTCCTTCAGGGTCACAGAAAAGAGAGCCAACGAGACGATGGTTCGGAGGGGCTGTGTTTCTCTCAACCACAGAATCTCAGTATCTTGTTGAGCGCACGCACACACACACACAGACAAAGGTAGGGCTGGTTGATTTGCTGGCACGCTGTCCAGGCCCCGTCGAAAGAGAGGGAGCATTTTAGAGCAAAGAACTGGGGCTTTCTGGAGGGGGTGTCGGTGTATGTTTGGGGCTGTGATGCATGGGCAGAATGTCATAGTGGCTGGGGAGGTGGCTGCTGCACGGAAGGTCATAGGGGGTCTGGGAGAAGCCAGTGGCCATTCCATTGGGTCCCTGCAGGATGTTCACAGTTGGTTCTGTATTTGTTTGGAAAAAAAGAAAAAGAGTAGTCAGAGTTCATACTTGGTTGCTTCGCAAACGTAAGCACAAACACCAGGTGCAAGTGAAGACTACTCTTCAAGCAGAGTGTGTGGTGAATAACTGGCAGTACAATTTTTCATGTCCAATACGGGTGCTTAGTCCTTCCAATACATAGCAGTAAGCCTTACGCAATAAATTAACAAAATGTGACAGTTTGCTGGCTTGCCTAGAATATTACTCACACACAATTTTACCCATTTGATCACATAACTGTGAAATATACCATAAAATCCCTACTTTTTAAAAAAAGGAAGAACATATAACATATACAGCTAACAGTTTCGTCATGCAAGTTTCAATATCCTTCCTTCATCACCAGGGGGTGGCTGCAGTACCCGCACACTTTCTGGGCAAATAAATGCCACTTACCAACTTCATAGATGTTCCTGCTCACAGTGCCCAGGAGGGTGGCGGTACCACCGAAGGGCACTTCACGGTGGGCAGGGGATTTCATCTCCACGTAGCTGTTCTCTGTGTGCTTGCAAGCCAGCTTGGGTGGGTCTCTAATGGTGGCGTACGGGTTGTCACTATTCAGGGAGCAGGAGCTGTTGCCGCACATGGAGCTTTTGATGTAATCTACACACACCGCAAGACAAAGACTTATGCAATATCAACGAAGATGAAGAGGCTGTCAAAGCCTTATAATGGTGGTACTAATACTGGAATTTAAAAAGATATCTTAGTATGGCCACAAGCATGGCAATGAAGCTAAAGTTGAATTTCTTTTTGTCTCCAGCAGGTGAGTAATGGTGGTTTTTAGTAATCAGAGTACAAAGGGGGAGAAAGTGGAAGGCTCATCTCATCTATAACAGTCTCATCAATCTGATAAGAGGCCTCATTAGAGACCGCAGCAAAGCCCTCTTCACACCCCTGGGTCCCTCACATTTACCATCGACCGCACAGTGTGGAAGACAAAATGACGTATCAGGCATTGAGCCAAAGAAAGCAATTACTGTTGGAATAAAACCTCAGCCCACCATGATCTTGTCCAGAGTGCAAAGAGTTTTTACATAAATCACTGAAAATATACCAATGTGACATTTTGGGTTGGACAAATGGCCACATCAAAAGGAAAAGAAAGAAAAAACCCCAATCCAAGTAGAAAAAAAACTGAGCTGAGCTGTAAAGTGCAAAAAGGTCTCATGATTGTGTTGGTGAAGCTGAGCGTGGTTTCACATGTGAAATGAGATTTTACAGACGGACAGTCAGTGGAGGAGAAGGGGGGTGCAGAGGGGGTAAAATATATTTTGATATTATATTTTTTTACCTTTTCTTGAGCCTCTTTGTGTCTGTACGTCACCCTGCTGAACCTCTGAAACAACACAACAAAACAAGACAGGAAAACATCAGATTTAAATTCTCCATTCATCATTTTCTACCTTTTATCTGTGGCTGGGTCGCAGGTCTAGGAGAGAAACACAAACATTCTTCTCCCCTGCCGACATTTTCCAGCTCCTCCTGTGGAATCCCAAAGCATTTCCAAGCCAGAGAGATATATAATCTCTGGCTTGGACCCAGTGAGTTCTGAGTCTGCCCTGAGGGGCAAAAATGCCTGAAAAACTTTCAAAGGGAGGCATTCAACAGGCAGTTTAACCATTTCTACTCCGAGCTACCCCTGTACCATAGAGCTCCTCACTGGATGTGACAGCTCTAACCGCTGTTCCATGCTGCCTTTACAAAAAACAAAATTGGCAATTAATTAATGAGAATTATTATCCAAAATGATATCTGTGTTTGTAGAAAATAATGTCAACATTTTATTATTAGCTATTCATTTGAGCTGAAATGAGAGTCAGGTGGAATGGTAATCAGGTTTGAGTGGGCCACCTCTTTTAATTAAGGAGCTGGGATCTATCAAAGTCTGATCTTCAAACACACGTTTGATGGGTTGTAATATCACACTAACAAAGGAGACCTCCGAAGGACCCCAGAGAAAAAAGGCTGGTGATGCTTATTAGGCTGTAAAAGGTTATTTATATATTTCTTAAGCAGCTTGGCTCCACCAGTCATTGGCCAAATAGATTTTATACACATTAAAAATAAATTTAAAAAATCAAAACTGTTACAAAAAAAAGTGCAGAACATTTAGTTAGCAGAATCAGAGCAAAACACTAAATGAGACAGCAATTAAAAAACTCTCAAATTGGTAATTGAAACAAATTTATCTAATTTATTATAAACTAATTTATTTATAAACTAAACTAAACTAAACTAATTATCTGCCAATATATCCCTCTTATTTCAATGGTGTCTGTATGTTTGCAGAAAGATAAACATTGGATTGCACCTTACAGTAAGAACCTTAGCTTGAAGGATGGTGCTAGTTTTGCTGTCTTTGCCACAACAGCTTGCTCTTGTAAGCAGCTGAGCCAGCCATTTTGAATTTAATTACTAATTTCACAGAAAAGTTTTGCAATTTCTGTGTGTGAGCTACACCTAAAGTGAATAAATTGGCATGCAGCTGTAAAACCAGCCCCAAGAGCAGACTGTATTTGACAAAGATGAATGCATTTTATAATTTTGTGAAGCTAAATGAGTCTTGATCTCAACCTATTGGAAATCTAGAGAAAGATTTTATGTGAATGTGAGACAAAACCTTTTAACTTTGAGGTAAATATATGTTCTACATGGATACATGAGTAATAATTGAGTTGGGCTCATTAACGGTCACACAATTACGAAAACATTGTTATATAATGTAACAAACAGAGTTTATGGGGACTAAAAGGTCACATACTTCTAAGATATGTTGTTTTTTTTAGGACAAACTTGAATATATGTTGACTACGCTCTATTTATGTGAAGATACCCCCCCCCCCATAAATAAAATAAATAAATAAATAAATAACTCCCAAGAAAACCCAAACAAGGCTGGATTTTCTTAGAAATATAGTTAATTGTGTTACCGCAATACTCTATACACATTCCTAGTATGCAGAATAAAAATATTCCCACTTTCATATAGGATTTTCTATAATTAACATCGTAAATGTGCAGTGTTTGACCCAGGGTAAGCCATCATCGCCACTCGGGGATGCAAAGGAAGACTAATGAGCTCATGGTGACCCCCACAATCATCTTTGCACCAGTACTCTGTTCTTCCCACCAGCATATCTTAACAAAATCAGAGCAAAGGTTATGTTTAACAAGAGACCCCTGGTTCATCCTCATTCACAGCAGGCTGGTGCCAATAAAAGGTCTGCATTAATGGCACATGCGTCTTCGCCCTTGAATCGACACTTTTACTCATTTTCTGCTCCCAAGTCCAAACTCAGCCTGTATGTGGTGTGACAAAAAGAAAGAGAGTGTTACTGACCTATGTCACTACGACTGCAGTAGGCTCTCCATTCAGAGCTGTTTCTACCCTTCAATGTGCTTGACTGTAAAAAGGGAGAACACAGTTGTATTCATGCTGTAACGTGTTGGGGTATATTAAATGTTGTGACATGCCGTACTTTGAGTACTCATACTTTGAGCGTCAGAGTGGCATCCAGGTTGTTGGAAATGGTTGAGACCACGTTACACTGGGCAACGGTGTGGTAACTGGGGTTGGAGAAGCACTGGCTACTGCTGCTGGTGCTGTTCTGGCTCTGACTGATTTCAGATCCGCTGGTCCTCATAGCGACAGTACTGCCACACTCTGAGGGGTCAGAGATGAAGAAATTTCAAAGATTAATCATCTAAAGGTAGCTTAAGAAAACAGGAATCTGAAAATGTGCTTTTTAGGTCTTCTTAGGTCTTTTTGTGATGGGTCACATTTGTGCATAGTTCATTTGAATTAGACAACATTTTACTAATATTCAAAAGTTAGGTCTTCTTGTAAGCCTGAAGTTAAACCCTACTCTGCAACTGTTAGTATTTAGACAAAGTTTGAAAGAGCAGAAAAACCTCTTACCGGACAGAGAATAGTCAGTGTTGTTAATCTGCATTGCCTGTGTGTAGGAAACACTGGGGTGAATCTCATGACCCTTGTCTCTCTGCCTCTGCCTGTACCACACAAACAGACTAAGCATGGCCATGATGATGAGTAGCAGAAAGATGATGCCCATGACGGCCCCAGCCGATTGGCGCTCCGATCCCCGTGCCGGGCTAATCTTAGTGTATGGGTTGAGCTCCTCCATCATCAGAGATGCTACACAGAAAACAAGGCGAGTGGGCGTAATCCAAACAATGCACACACATTTGTGTTTGAGCGCTAATGCACTGCAAATTCTCAGCCAGCGAGGTCACCTCTCACCTTGATCACAGCGGATGCCTTTATACCCAGAGCTGCAGTAGCATGTTCCAGTCACATAGTCACAGGTAGCATTGTTCAGGCACTCGCACAGCTGCTGGCAGCCGTATCCAAATGTACCTGCGGGACACTCTGCATGGCAGAGAAGTGCATTACTACATCTGTCAAAATTAAAGCACTTACTGAACGGGAGCCAAAATGTTTAGAGGACACATATGCACTCATCCACTGGGGTAATTTTGTTTACAGCTAAAATGGGCTACTCAACTCTGCTCACAGCTATTCCCAATGAAGCCCGTTCGGCAAACACATTGGCCAGTGATGTGGTCACAGTCTGCGCCGTTCTGGCAGTGGCAGACTTCGATGCAGTCCTTTCCGTAGAACCCTGAAGGACAGCCTGGGACAGAGACGTATGTAATATTTGAGTGAGGGTTGGAAGCAAAAAAATAAAAAAAACGGGAAGACAATGTAAAGAGTCAAGGTCATATGGCAAGGGAGCAGGGAAATCAATACTGTTCGATGTCTCTGCTGCATACTCAATAAGGGACAATGTGAATGGATGGAAATGAAAGATTTCCTGTTTCAGCAGAAAATCCACTTATGCTGTTACCATAACTCAGAGTCGTACAAAAAGGAACAACACTACTGAGGAAGGTATGAATCTATATAAGATAAGGGGAAAGGAAAACAGAAACAAACAATCAAAAAATAAAAAAGAACATTGGCCATTTTTATGCACTAAAGCAGGAGCTTGATGTGACAAACACTGCTGAGCAAACCCTTGGGGTTATAGATAATGGCATTCAAATTACAGAAAGGATGCTGATGAGCTGCACTATCAGCGGGTAAATGACTGGAATGTATGATGAGCAAAATGATGAAGTGACCATTAAATTTATTTATGTTCCTATCTGTAAAATAGCAAATAAAAACTTTCTTATTAAACTCAAAGAAAGCTTTTTTTTTGTCTACTTCTGCAGTTCTGCTGGATAGCCAGTAGATGCCACTGTTTGTTTGTTAACTGGATGTGGGGTGGGGGGCGGTGGGGACTTACTCTGTGTGCAGTAAAGACCAGTCCAGCCCGGGCTGCACCTGCACTCGCCATCGTAGGCGCTGCACTGGGCTCCGTTGTGACAGTTACACGAGTTGAGACAATCGGGGCCCCAGTGCCCAGAGGGACAGGCTGCAGACGCCAGAGACATGCATAAGGCTTCACTCTCACACACACTTTCTCTCATGATAAATTGGTTTCCTAAGACATGCATACATGACGCTCCAAACACAGGTTTTTGAAAAGAATTAAACTAAGAAATTTCACCAAAAAAGTTTTCATACAATATTAAAAAACTATATGCTTTGAATTTTTAAATTTTTTTTACAAAACATTCAGTGTGGGTATTAAACCTGGCTCTGATTACAGCTTGAGAGCAGCTTGAATACATGCTGCCCACCATTCATTTCTACTCTTTTTTTATACTGTAAATGCTTTAAATGCACTCAGAATACACATCAGTTTCCCATGGCGTGGCATCTCAAAAGTTCTGCTTATGATCTTTGGCTTAAGGAGCAGCAAATCAAAGAGCATAATGTATTACAAAACCATTTAAGTCAGCTATGTGTTTTGCATCATCTGGAGCTGGGGGCAGTTCCTATTAATTCGTAGGGTCAAGAAAATGACTTGTGTGTATGAAAGCAAATGGAATAGAGGAAAAGAGGAGGGAGGGAGAGGGGGGAGGCAGACTAGAGGGATACGAAGTGTGTGAAAATGAGTGAAATAAGGTACCCAGGGAGCAATCCCCTCCTGTCCAGCCGGGGAAGCACTGGCAGGAGCCGTCAATGGGGTTGCAGGTTCCGTTGTTGGTGCAGAGGCAGATCTCAGCACAAGCCCTACCGAACCTGCCGCTTGGACAGACTGTGAAAATACCCCCACCACACACACACACACACACACACACACACACACACACACACACACACACACACACACACACACACACAC
>JAVKLF010000011.1:8400271-8416725 GCA_034783495.1 Millerichthys robustus | reverse complement strand
AAAAAAGCCCACATTGCTTTACAAATCAAACCCAATCTGCATATGATTAATAAAGTCAAGCTATTAACATTGTGACATGAAACCCGGACACGTTACTGTGAGAGCACGTTTTATCCTAACAAACTCAATCTGTGACAGGTTTTCCTCTAATGGACAGGATTGTTCTTTTTGAGTGGATATGAAGTGAAGTGATCTGTTTAGACAAAAGGAGGCGTTAATCACTGCCTCCCGTGGCAGAACTGCCCTATTTCCTCCCACTAGAGAGGAATGACTGATGTGCCACAGAATTAAAATAGACCGTGTACACAGACCACTATATAAATATTTTATGAAATTAATATTTCAATGCACTCTGGCATTATTCCATAAAAGAGCCAAATTTTCAGTGAGACCTTCATTGTTTTTTTCTTTTTTTTTTTGGTTGAACTGTAAGGTGCATCAGGAGAAGGAAGCAGAGAGATTAAAGGTCTCGTAAAAAGAGAACAGCCCAGGGGTTAGAAGTATCTGAGAAGATGGCTTGTCATAGAAGGGATGGGTCGGGCTCATTTTCATGAGGGGGGATTTTAATGATTAGATCTCAACCCCCCCCCCCCCCCCCACACACACACACACACACACACACACACATTTTTTTCTTGAGAGCTCTTTCAAGCTCCTTCAAGCAGGTTGTCATTAAGCCACGAGGTTTGACTCCCCCATGCTGCTTCTGAGGTTTCAAATCTCAACTCACTAGGAGTGCTTCATTAGGCTGGGACTTTGCGTGCTGGACAGAGGACGAGTGAGGATGCCGACGGGGCTCAGCTAGAGGAGGAACATGAATGTTGCCCGCCACCTTCGTCCCTCGTCGCCTGACGTCTGCTCAGCAGTAATTATAACCATGACAAATTAGGACTGGCTCTCATCTTTACTCATTTTATTTCCTTCTCTTCCTTCAGCGCAGCTTTTAAACTTTTATTTATAAGACACTGCTTAAAGGCATAAAAGAGAATGAAAAATCCTCCACAGTCTTTCTGTGATTTATAAGAAATAAAAGCAAAATTATTAGAAGTAAAAATCTGTAGCACATTTACATTTGGGATTTTTTTCATTATTCAGCCAGTAGGAACACTTTACCTATGGTCAAGAAAATGATTATGATTTTAGGCGGTGGACAATTTCACTATTAAATTAACAATGAAGAAACAAATCTATAAGTTTTATCTGTTCTTTAATACTTTTCTAACCACAAAACCTCAGCAGAAATCATCCTATAATGCATTTAAAATGTATTATGGCTCAGAAAGCCACACATGTAATGAAATGACCCAAGACTCTTTCCAAATTAAAGAAAACATTTATCTGCCTGAAGGAAGCCCAAAAACAACTCACAGGTTTCAGAATCATTTCAGATGTTTGCTTTTTTTTGGTTCACATTATCAACAGGGTCTTTCTGTGTAATCAAATCATCACCAAGACAATACACAAAAGACGGGATGTCCTGAAATTACATTTAACAAAGAGAACAGATGTGCACATGTTGCCTCTTTGTATATTAATGAAAAGATTTTCACATGCATTTCCCTCTACAGAATTAGACAGAGGTGCTGCAAAATTAACTTGCACGCTGTTAAAAAAAAAAAGGTGTCTCAGTGATTTTTACATTTTTGGTTGAAGGTTGATTTTTTTTCTCTCTTTTTTTGTATGGTAATGTCAATAGTTGACAAAACCAGGGAAGTGTCTTCATGAAAAACAGAATTGAAATAAGTTTGTTTAACTTGAAAACAAACTAAAATAATATTTCTTTAAAAAATGTTCAGTTAACTAATTTACATCTAGACTTTTTTGTATTTTCTGTAAGGGCAAATAAATTATATATTCCTGCATATTTTCTAGTGGCAGAATTTGAAGCCTCGTGAATTTGTGAGGGAAACTGCACAAATAGGACTGAGTGTGCTACTTGCCTTGGTTGCACAGAGAGCCGGTGAAGCCGGAGAGGCACTCACAGTGGCCGGTGACGTGATGGCACGGGCCAGTGCTGTGCACACACTGCGGACACGACTGGCTGCAGCGGTGGCCGTAGAACCCAGGAGAGCAGACTGAAGCCAGCGGAGCGTGGCGGGAGACGAGAGGGAATCAGTCACCAATGTTGATGGAACAAGAGGTATATAATTATAAGACACAGCATGACAAGCGCGATCAAGGGAGTAGAGCGAGAGCCGGGGGTTGGGGGGGGGTAGAATCAACGCCAGAGGAATCAAAGCAGAAAAGACAAGGAGAGGCTGCAAAGGGAGGGTGAGAGCAGAAAAGTCAGTCATTATTGTAATCACTGCCACTTTATCTGCAGCCACAGATGGAATAGTGAAAGGACTGCTAACGTCTGGAAAGCATCCTAAAATGTGTGGGAAAAAATGAAGATCTCACTGAAAATATGCAAAGCCAAAGATATTTAAAGATGGCGCAAGAGCTACAGATATCATCAATTTTGCAAGAGGCTGCAACTGATAAGACCCTTAGGTCCTAAAGAGTTCAATTCCCAGCTCCAGAAGCAGTGATTAGGAAAAAGAATTCTCCTCCAATAGCACTAATCTCAGGGGACAATCAGGTATTTTCTAAACAAATGCTTTTTACTTATTAATAAAACAGTTGCTGTCACGGTTTGACATCCAGGCAATGTGAAGTTTACACAGCAGTTGTTGATTATATTTAAATTGCAAGGTGAAAAAAAACATTATGAGCCTCTGGGGAAGCATGTAATCTCTTTAATAAAATTTCACTGGAGGGAAACAACAGAAGCAAACAAAACTGAGCTTATGAGGTTATACCTGATGAGTAAATTACCTGTGTAAACATTGGATTTGTTGCAGTAATTATTTCACTGTGGCAAAACACTAACGTCCACACAAATGGGCTGCATGTGTGCGTACGCTCTTTTCTTTTTATTTCACTCAAACTGATGTTTACAGGTTGCGAATTTTGCTCACAATCAGCGAGCTCCTCACTTGAGAGCAGCTTCAGACGGACCCCTTTTCAGAAGCCAGAGCTGGCGCTCCCAGTGAGCGTGCCCACTGATGAGCCTCAGGCAAGGACCTAGTCTCCCACTGCGAGCTGGTTGTTAAGGACAGTGTGGGAGGATGAAGAGGGTGTGTGTGTGTGTTTATGTGCCAGTCTATGTCTGAGGGATGCCGTAGGGTTAAAGACGCTGTGATTAAGCGATAGCTGTGATGAAGGATTTACACTTGAGCCACTATGACCGACAGCTGAGTGCCTCTCCTGAGCTGGCTCACCCTGTAACAATTCTTCAAAGATCAAAACAAGGTCAGTGCCATGATGGAGTTTGTTACTGCGCCTCTCTCTGTGTCAGACAGTTATTTCTCGAGGCTTCGGATCAAGAGGGGTTGCACTGAAAAAGAGGGGTGGGAGTGTCTCACTTCTTTTGCACGTGGTGCCTCTGTATCCAGGTGCGCACACACATGTGCCGTCCTCCGGGGAGCAGGACCCGCCGTTCTGACAGGAACAGCTGACTGAACAGTTGGGTCCCCAGAAGCCTTGTGGGCACACATTATCACAGTGGATTCCTGCAGGCACATTAACAAAACGAATATTCAGTGAATGCAAACTACGAGGGCAAAAAAAAAAACAAAACTGCGAAGCTGAAACATTCCAAACAGCCATCTGTAAAAAACTAAATAAATAAATAAAAATTACCGTTTAGCATTCAAAATGCTTCGCAGAGCTACGCAAGTTTATTTATCCAGCATGATTTCAATCTCAAAAAATCATCAGTTTGAAGGTTTTTTTTTTTCCTAACCGGGCCATCTTTCATAGTCTGTTTCTCCTTTCCAAATGTTTTTTATATTTGATCTGACTGGGGCTCCTTGCCAGTGTGCTGTGTTGATTAACAGGGTTGGGACTCCAGAGAGCCGAAGCTTGTCTCTCGTTCTCTTTCAGCAAAGCTGGGGTTGTGTACGGAGCTGAAGGGAGGTGTTCAGTCCGCAAGAGGACAGACTGGAAGTGTCACAACAATTGGGAAAAAAAAACACTGCATTCATACAGGGGTTCTCACAATGCTCATGAATGCATTAGCACATCCACCAGAGAGGCACGTTTCTTCTCTCAGCCTTTCAGGAAAGTGAGATGAAAGGAGAAAGTTGCTACATTCGGACATGTATCTTCATACGCTGTAATGCGCAGCATATCATTGCAGTTGCACTCAGACTCACGCACCTAAACTCTACAACCTCTTAAGCATGTTCGCGGCTCATTTGAAATTTCCTTTGAATGAGAATATCAGAGATAGGTGTAGCCATTAAAGCAACTTTAGTGCAAAACCTTTGAATTAAACCCGGGACTAAACTCTTGGGATTAATGCTATACAGTAACCGCAGCCCCTTTAAGGCAGGCATGGAGGGAGTAACAGAGAGGAAGCGTTCGAGTTGTCGAGGGCGGAGGTGATTTAGACAGGAGCAGAACCGTGGACATCAAAAGAAGGGCGAGACGTGCGCAAATGTGTTTGAGGTTGTGTTGGGCTGGCCAGGAGAAAAAAAAAACAGACTGCCTTTGCTCCTAGAAAATGAGTGCAGACAGAGCATCAGATTTCTCAGTGTAATGGTGACAAACAGAGGGGCTTTCATTGCCTGGTGAGAAAGAAGAAGAAAGACGGAGGTTGCTTCAAAGAAAGCTTTCTGCTGAGAAGTGCCAAAGGTCCCCACTATCCAATTTGTACAGAGCGAGTACAGCAAACCAAATCTTTCTCTTTCTTTTTAGCTCTTGGTCTCTGCATATAAACACACTGTTACATCACCTGCACTATTACATGGACTGGGATCTCAAATAAAAGGCGAGATCCTTTTTAGCATGGACTAAGCCCCCACCACCAACTGCCTCGTTAGAGAGCCCCGTTTTTGTCAGGTTTACAACAGCTCAGCAACAACCGAGTAAGTCTCAAACAGCTTAGATTCTTGCATGAAATAACTCAATCTGGGCTTTCTGACTACTCTGACAGACTCCACAATACCACAATACAACTCACTTTCAAAATCTGAATTGAACGCCCTCATGACAAAGTTTGTGGCAAAAACAGTTCTCAACTTTCTGTAAATAGACTTTTTTTTGTTGTTGCAATCCTTGACTTGTTCCTGAGACATATTCCACCAAGTCCTCGTCTTCCAGTTTGTACGTGTTTGTCTGACCCACTGGGCCGCATACTGCCCCCCAGCACTGCACCCTGGTGACTCAATTAAGGCTGACAGATGGTCCCGACCTGCGCAGGATTCAGAGCATGAGAGGCCCATCTTGTCGACTCCATTCTTGCAGTTAATAAAAATCCCACATTGTTTCCTGGAATAAATGCCCTGAGCTCAGGAGGGCTGAGTGGAGTGCACCGCTGAGGGCTTGACCTTTTCATCCCGAATCTTTTTCCCTCCCTGACTGCTCTTCTCCACCAAAACCCAGAGATCAGGTCCTCTGTTAGTGGCCTGTGTCTGATATTCAGAAATGGCACTTCATTTCTTAAAATCACTATCCTCACCCTTGCTGTTGTCATTCACGCTTTCCCCCATCAACAACTCTTGTGTAAATCCTTTAAGTGATGACGAACGTCTGCAGAGAATCAGAGCCTTTGAGTTTGGCAGCAGGTTCAGTCAGATTTGACACTGACTTGAAACTTTGATTAATCAACAAATCCAAAAGTCAATATATTATACAGTATATCTACAAATTAAGAAAGCATTCGTTTGCCAAAAATGTGCTTGATTCTTCAAAAATGACTTAGTTATTTTGTATAACCAAAAATATTTTATATAAGTATGACTGCATACCAACCACTGCAAAACATCTTCATTTAGAGCTCACTTCTCAGAAGATTTAACACATGCAACACTTTCTGGAAATTCTGTAAACATACTGTACTGATATCACTGACTGGCATCTGATGTTTTTGATTTTTTTCAGCTGATGAGGAACAGTTAATCAGGTCCAGTTTGTTTCAGCTGCAGATGTGAGCTAGATTTGAACCAACCTGTCCATCCAGGGTAGCAGCGACACGAGCCAGACACGGGGTCGCAGCCGTCAGCGTGGCTGCAGTCACAGTGTTCACGACATTCCAAACCGTAGGTGCCGTCCTGACAATGAAATCAGCTTAGCGTTGAACATCTGAAGCACCAAAATGGTACATATTGTAACAATCCTTACAGGACAGGACTCATCGCAGCTCTCCCCCCTCCACCCAGCAGAGCAGGAGCAGGTGCCATCTACGGGGTCGCATGCGGCTCCGTTGCTGCATGAGCATGTTTGATTGCAGCTCGAGCCCCACGAACCACTGGAACAAGGGATGGAGCAGTCCACACCCTGCCAGCCTCGAGTGGGAGAGAGCAGAGACACCAGATGGTTCGCTTTTATTTTACAAAGCTCTATGGAGGCCTGTTACTTTAATTTAAAGCCTAGCATTCCTTCAAGAAATGCAGACTGCCTGGCGCTTTTAACACCAGAGCTTCAATCAAAATATGTTGAGAAATTGTCAGAGCTGTAGCTGATTTTGGTCCTTGAAAATAACATCATTCACATTTTCATACAGTATTAAAATATGTCAGTATGTGCTGTGAAAAACTCTCAGCTCTACTGCCACATTCGGTTAATATCTGTAAAAACTGACAAAGTTATAACTTTTTGTGTTTGCTAAGGTCATTTAGCTGTCACAGCCATCTAACCAGGATGACTCCAAAAGTTAATCAGTTATAAATACACATCCAAAGATTCCTTTGTTTCGGGTTAGGGTTAGTCACAAGATATTTTGCAAACAGACAAACAAGGTGGATTTCAACTGCTAATGCTAAATTTAAGCATAACTTTTGTTCAGTGAGTATCACTTGGAGTATGTAATGTAAACAACTCTCGGCTACATCAGCACCAAGTCTTAGCGCAATATTTGTAAAATTAACTGATTTATAGGCCATTTTTAAAGTCAGCTGACTGTGGCGGTCATCTCGGATTGATTTGGCTTCAAGAGTTAATCCGTTGTAGAGGTACATCCAATTACATCCTGAACATTTTATTAAAATCTATGCTGTGGCTCATGAGAAATTTTGCTAACAGACAAACAGGCAGAGGTGACTAAAACCACTTCATGGCAAAAAATTAAAACTTAGAATCTTACGCAATCAGTTAGCATTCAGAGTGAAACAGTTTAAATCTTGCTACAACCTTTATACTTATTGTCATATGATAAAGTAAGATTTCTTTGCCTCCTTTTTTTTTCTAAATCCAACAAATATTTTCATTTTGTACTACTTAAAAAATAAAATCTGTGAATAAAACTTCTCCTTTTTGTCCCCTCAGTACAAAGTCTCAAACAAATGGATCGGCTCAACATTCGTTTCACCAGCTTCACAGCGTGATTGAACGTTAAATTATTACTTGTGATGTCCAGAGCATCAGAGTGGAAAATTGTATATCTCCACACATTTGTTTAAGGATTTACTTTGTCATCCATCAGTATATGAGATATATATCCACTAAACTAGAAAGGGATATAATGACTGGGGTGGGATTGAAGGTTTTTATTTATTTATTTATTTATTTATTTATTTATAGACTTTTCTTTTTGAAATACTTCAATATCTTTGTAGAAAATCTCATATAAAACATAAAACAGTACAAACAAAAAAGTGAAATAAGTAAGGGCAGCGATCACATATTTATGATTCTCCAAAAATTGCCTGACAAAAACTATGAATAGATTATTTCTAATCCTGCCTTTCATGTTTAGATGTCCGTTCCAAAACAGCTGAAGGGTGATAAAAAGCCGATAGGTTGACCTATTTAACCAAAATCAGGTTTGTTAGAGAAAGAAGAGACATGAAACACATGTGGAGTACGAGACTTCTGGTATGTCAGGTGAGTAATTAACTTCTCAGATCCATGTTTCTCATTACCTCGGCTCATAAATGACTTGTCTGAACTTGTACCATGAGGTATTAGTCATATACCTTCCTTGCAGGTGCAGGAGCCATCGATTGGAGAGCAGGACGCCTGATTGTGGCAGGAACAGGTGGACATGCAGCTCGGTCCAAATACACCCTGAGGACATGTTGTATCACAGTCCTCCCCCTGAGGAAGAATCAAACCGGAGAGCCAAAATAATCAGGAACAGATTTATCGGAATAACCGAGAACAGAAAAACAAAGAGGGTTAAGTGCACTTTCCCATTGCTTTCTGAATGATTTACTTAGGTCAATCAGTTTCTGTAAAAAGAAAAGGAGGAAATAAATTGTGAATTTAAAGTGAAACTGAAGGAAAGAGAAAAAAAAACACGATCACCTTGAGCAATCATTCCTAGCTTCCAATTATGCACTCTATATATTCTGACAGCACTGATACTTCTTGCAACCCTGATTCACCACCTCTCTCTGACTTCTCTCCACATTTCTTTGTAGAGAAAGTCTCTTCACTTTTCAACAGACAGACTGGCAAGAATCCAAGACCCAAGAATTTCCATCCATCCTCCTCAGAGCAAGCGACGACTAAATTCACCCTTCCGCCCGCTCTTCTTCTACTTCATTATTACAAACATTTCTGTTCTAAGCACACGTGTTAGATCAATTGCAGTCTGCTTTGTGAAGTGATTGGTTTGTACTAACATAAGGCCCAAACAGGATGTAAATGAAGCATTGCTATCAATAACAGTATGCTTCTTTGTTAGAAGTTTGTGTTTACATGTGATAACATGAGTGTACCTTTGGATTGCAAGAACTATGAGGGCGATTAACCTGCCTGCAAGTTCTGAGAAGGCTGTTAATCACTCATTTATTTAATTTAGGTATGTTAAAATAGAAAAACATCTAAACCTAACAGGATCGTGGCCTTCAAGGACCGGGACTGGACACCTCAGATTAAAAAAAACATATTTTCTTGAAGGAATGCATATTGCTGCATGCCAAAGTTTTAAAGATGTCATGTATTTGTTATCACTCAAAGTATGTGTTGGGAACAACTCTCAACTAACAACACAGTAAATTTTATCTCAATATTTGGAAAATTTACCTAATTTTTGTCTTTTCCAATGTCCATTTCTGTGTTAGCCCCCTTGAATCAGGTTGACACAAAAAGTTATTTTGTTGTAGACATACTGTATATCAGTTGCTCACTTTCTGGCAGTTTTGTTAAAATCTTTAACTGGTTCTTGAGATATGTTACTGACAGACAGACAGAAACACACACATGAAGATACAGGCAATTAATGACATGATCACTTACTGCTGCCATGCAGTAACTATTATCACACTATATGAAAAATAAATGAACTTGTTATTTAAGAGGTGTCCTTATTTAGTGATGTCTGATTAGTGGATAATTGTGATGCAGTGATGAGGTTTGTGTTCACTGTTAATGTGCATCATTGCTGCAAGTCTAACTTTTAAATCAGGCTGATACAAGGAGAAGAATCAGTGAAAAAGTAGTATTACTTTCACTCCGTTATCTTTGGGGAGACACCTCTAAATTCAGAAGCCTCTGATAAAAAACAGTGAACACATGAGATGGATTACGGAGAGTAATCAGTAATTTGTTGCTCTTGCCATTTATGGCAGGAGAGTCACAGTATGAAAAGACTGGAAAAAAAGTACCATGACCGGCATCAAGTTTTGCAATTGTGACTAATTAACGGGGATTTTGGACAAATCGACACTTTGTTCTTTTTGGCAGCTACAGGCTGATGACAGTCAACAACACTTGGCTCTAAAGAGGTCAGCAAAGATTCTGATTTTAGCATCAGCTACAACAAAACTGAAATATATGTCCTCATTAGAAGAACGGGCTGTCACGATCTGTATTTATTTAAATGTTTGGTTTGCTGTTTTGGGATTTTTTTGTTTCTTTCACAAGATGTTTAGTGTCTGTTTTTTTCTCTTCACTTTGTTCCATCGACTCCCTGGAGTTCCAGCAATGCTCAGTACGTTGGCCCACAGTTAGTCTCTGCTTCTCAGTCCTGCCATGCCCAACTACACCTGTTTCTTATTCTCATTAGTCTCAGCTGCAGCCAGGACTTAGCTTCAGGAATAAATCTTTTATCATTTACATTCATCTGACAGAAAACAACTTATACAGTTTTCCATGAATGACTGAGTGACGATCACAGCCGAAATGTGAGATATAATGTTTGGGCCTGCATCTGCTTATGTATTTGGTGTTTATTTGTGTCGTGTTGAACCACTGGACAAATTGTAGACAGACGGAAGGCTTTTAAGGTTTAAAGCTTTCACATCTAAACAGCTTAATTTGAAGACAAAACTTTGTTTGCAATCTCTTTTTATGTTGTTATTGTCTTTATAGAAAATGAATAAAGGCACTTCAAGCAAGACCAAAGCATAAAAAAATATTTTCTGAAAAATGCTTTGATGCAGAGAGCGTTTTAATTCACATGGTCGATCATGTCATTGTACCAGCAGTGGGGTGCTTAGCAACAGCAGGGTAGAAAACGTATGAGAATCTGGTGCAGTCAAACTTTAAGAAAAGGTAAATAAATTGCATGAACGAGGAGATGAAATGTGCCTGAGTGTCAGCAGCACCTACTATACAATTCATGAGAACGGCAATAAGTCTCACTGCACATAAGGGTGAACTCTCTGCTACAGGACACAAAGCGCTCCTTGTCTGTCCTCTGCAACCTGCTGTCATTAGAATTTCTCTGCTTTAAGAGCCGAGTGCAGCCCACTTCCTCTGGTCTGGTCCCTCCCTCAGCTGGAGATCACAGCCACTGTACGCCACCCGCCCTCCCTCCCCCACTTCAAACCTCCACCATGAGTGACAGGTGACACAATGATTTAGAGTCCCAATTAGAGGCCCAGAGGAGTCCTGAGTGGGTCTTGCTTTGCTCACCAGAGTGCTGGGGGACTGCTGGCTGCTCGCTGCTCTCATTATCATTTTGAACTCGGCTTAAACAGGAGGCAGGAGGAGATGTGCCAGAGGACGCCGGGGGCAGAACACACAACTTATAACATCTCCCCTCCCCCGCGCACCACATAAAAGCGCCCGTCTGTGGATGCAATTTTTATCAATCGGTTGCGATAACCTTTGTTCTGCTGAAAATGACAGCTTCAAGACTGCTAACAATATCGGTTCAGTTGCAGCTGTTAAAGCGTGGAGAAGTTTTGACCAGGAGGAGAGAAGTGGGGGGGTGTCTGTCTTCACAGGCACAGGCAATTTACTGGTGAGTGGACTCATGGATAAAATGTTACACAGCCACAAATGACCACTTTTATTTTATTTTTTTTGCAGGGTTGACTTCCACGTGGGTTCACCCTCATGGTTGCAGGGAACTAGCGGTCGGCTTGTCCTTTACAGCAAAAAAGCAGCTCTCTCGTTAGTCATCCGTTTCATATTCCGCCAGAGCAGGGAAGGGAAAGAAGTCTGAGAATCATTATTAAAACACGGGGCTGTCACCCTTTTGCACATGTGACGCCGCCGTCAGAAGCAGCAGCCAGACCTGAGATCCTCTGAGAAAGCCAGGTTGTCCTTGGCTACCAAACGAAACCCAAACTTATTTGTGTCTTAATGTAATTGGGTTAGGTTTTTTTTGTCTTCCTCCCACTAAGCCACTAGTGGACACAACATTGATTAGGCTTTTACCCATTGAGACTAAATGCAAATGGTACCACTAATTACCAATCAGTTTCACTCCTTAGCAGTGTACCCAATGCCTGGATGAGTGAATGCTTTTAAATTTCCTGCAGCACTACAGAAAAGGAACCCTTTGAACCGTTTGATGAGGCTAAAAAATCAGAGAGATGAGAATGTGATTTGCTATCGCCGTTTACACGAGCAGACCAGAATCCATTTCTGATGCATTTGTATTTCACACATACCACACTGTCAACAGTACACGTGGACTCTGTATGTTACCATGCACTGCAGGATTGCCTGGAACAATAGGTAACATGTAATCACTTTGTCCCAGTCAAAAAAAAAAGAGAGAAGGGAAGGGAAGAGCATGTCCAATTACTAGAAGTAAATCAAGCGTGCAGGTGCTCAGTCTGTTCCAACACTTGGCTTGGTTTGCCTCCCTGATGGGACTCCAGTACAAAGATGCAGCAGGGAGGCTTACAAGTGCTCCCTGGAGGAAGTGACTTCACTCGCCGTCATAGTCTCAGCGCCATCATCAGCCACTTTTAAACAGCTCCACTTAATAATCTCCATGTGGTATGCAATGTGACGTGAAACAGGTAGCAGCCACACCGCTTTAAGCTTCTGACAATATGCTTGAGTTGGTCGCACAGCTTCAGCTTTGTAAAAAAAAAAAAGAAATACCCAAACCTCCTCCCCTTTTTCCACACACAAACACAAATTCTCCATATGAGTGGTGTCTGTTCCCATCTGACCGCCTCCTTTTCTATCCAGCTTCTGCCCTCTAGGTCTGTTTAATGGATCTGGCAACCCTTCCCTGCAGCAGCCAAAGCGAACAGGTGGAGCAAATTAAGACACAGTCTGCAGCTCCGCTCGGTAGCTCAATTCACCACAGCGGCCCCGCTGTAAGACACAGGCAATTTCCACTGAAATGTAACATTGGCAGACTTGTAATCTCTCAGTCTCTGTAGCTCTGGAACTTCCGATTGCAAGACAAGAAATACAGTGGCGAGGCTGATTGAAGTTACCCGACTAAATTGACAGTTGTAAAAGAGGACAATGGCTGCACAAAAATGACTAAAACTGAAGCAGGAAAGGGTTTTTTTCTTTCTCCCTTCAATCTCTTTGTAGAAGAATGTAGATTAAAGTTTGCTCTGTACTTTGGCTGAACAAAAATTAAATATTTGTGAAATAGCTCAACTGATTATCTGCACAGGGCTGCAACAGGGAATTTCAAGTGGTGCAAAGAAGCAAAAATAAATTACATCAGCATGTGTTTTACTGTATGTGCATTAAAACAAATTCCAAACACACAGATATTAAATCCAACTTGCAACATTTAACAGAATGTATACAGTTAATGGATAAAATATAACACTTAAAATAACAAAACAACCGAGGTACATGATTGATCTTGCAAATTTAATGCCTTTACACACAATTGCTGATTTCTTTCAAAGTCAATCATTTGGATCAATTCATTTTAACTGGATTGGTTGCACTATTTTTAACCAGTGTTTATCTTTTTCAGTTTTTTTAGATATAACTGTGCAGACTTACCAAGTCGACTATAAAAAAGGGACAGCTCAGAAGAGTAAAAAGCCACAGAGAAAACAAGACCACAATTATTTCAAAACTACTCCAAAAGATTGCCAATATAGTGGCAACTGATCTGAGTGCAACAAAACAACAGCTAGCTGTAGCCGGTGCTCACCATGAAGCCAGCAGCACAGGTACAGACACCTGTGACAGGATGACAGTCGGCTCCGTTGGTGCAGCTGCAGAACAGGCCGCATCCATCCCCGTAGTACCCAGGCGTACAAGTCTCATTACAGTAAAGCCCCGTCCATCCCGCAGAGCAAGTGCATTCACCAGAAAGAGGATGGCAGCTACAACATAATGAGAGACAAACATGGGACAACACAGTCAAAGAAGGGAAGAGGAAACGCTTCAGCTCCGAAACCATCAACACTTCATTTTCAAACAAGAGCCTGAGTGTGAAGAGCGCGCCGCCGGCAGTTCATCCATTTATGTGTCTACGTGCTTGTTTCAGACAGATGAGGTGTCCCTTTTCTCCTTCATTCTGTAATGACTTCTATGGCCAATGCCCAACTCCTGCCGGAATCAGAGCATTAACACAGCATTAACTATGAATGCTGCTGAGAAATTATGAATGAAGCAAAGGTCGCGATTAAAAGCTAACTGGATGACATGGCTGTGGTGTGTCCAGACTTCAAAATGAGAGCGAGCTAAGTTGAGACAAAACTGAGTCAGACGAAGTCTTTATATAAAAAGGAATCACAGGATGGGGTGGTGCAGTGCTTCAGGGATGGGGTCCTAGTGAAGCCATGTGGCCTCATGTGGATGTCTCACTTACCTGACAGTGTTGGAGGTATTACAGGGGCAGAACTTGTCACAGATGAGACCGTACAAGCCCGGAGGACAGAATCTTTCTTGACAATTGGGACCTTTAAAACCCGTTTCACACAGACAAGCTCCATTGATGTGGTGACACTTGGCGCCATTATGGCACTCGCACTTTTGGTTACACTGTGTGCCGTAGGTGCCCACTGGACAGTCCTCTTGACACCTGGAGGGGGATTACACACATCAATTTAAAAGCACTGCTCTGAAACTACTGTTTGGAAAACGAAATGGTGCAAAAAGTCACACTTAAAATATAGCTGCAAAGTTTTAAAATAATTCAAAGGTTCAACCGTAACTGGTTCATTTTAGCTGAGTTTGCTGTAATATTTCAGCTTTAGGAAAGTATGGCACACCATAAAAGCCACAAACAAGTGTTGAGTGTATTAACAATGTATTTAAAATAGTGATTAAAAGCATTTTAAGTAACCCTGAAGCAAAAATCTCAAATTAACCATTTTAGCTGCTATTTTATATTGAAGTAGAACTATATTTGGAGGCTACATTTATTATTCACATTTCAAGATTTAAATTATGAATATTTACATTTCTGCAGGGGCTAGATGAAACTTGGCAGTCATTATTGAAATCAAAAAATAAAATTACTAAATAAAATACACATGAAGAATTCAACCTGAATCTAAAAGGGATTTTTGCTCTGTCTTTTTATTAAAAATACTGACTGAAATTCATTTTACAGTATTAGAGGGGATCCCAGTCTCAGGAGTTTAACAAAGCTATTAAATGTTCAAGTTATGGTTGATGTTTAAATTACTCCAGTGTTATTTTATCAGAGGGGGGGCCTGTATTATTATACCAGACAGGCGAAGGTGGGGGTTAACACAGTCTTAGATTATTCCTGGCAGGTTAATTCACCTTCTACTGACAAAATGAATGAGGGCAATTTGTAAAATAATAAAGTAAAGAAAAGGTCTTGTAAAGGGAAGTGTTTCCATCAAAGAGACAATTGCTTTAGTTGAACTAATAAATGCAGGCCGCTCTGGGCTGTTCCAGGAGGCATAGGAAGCTGAAAAGATCTGTGTATTTTGACAAGACCTTAATATAAGCCCATTACTTATAATTAATGAGCAGAACCCAAACAGCATATAGCCCATGGTGAGATCAATGGATGGGCTGGGAGAGGATGTGGATGGAGGCTCAAGACGTGAAACCTTTCTGGGCAGCCTGCAGTACGAGATTAATTAGGCATAAACACTGCCATTAAAAGCTTCCACTCCACCTTCAGATGAAGTAATGGGTGTTAATAAATGCTCATTTTCTCTTGAGCGTGAGATTTTTTTTACAGCACTGCCTTTATCTTTCAAAAATAAAAGTCAGTTTTTTTTTGACTCATTTAGAAATCCACAAAGAGAATAGGTCAGTGAGTGACTGTTAAATGTATCTGCATAAAAGCATCTTTTTTGCATTAAACACAAATATCAATAAACCATGCCATTGTCTGACCTATTTTCAAAGTCGGAGTGTAAAAGTTTGCACTAAGTACTTTGCAGAAGGCTTTTGTGCATGATAATTTAATGATCAGACTGCCGGATTTGTCATACCTGCGTCCACTGAAGCCAGCTGCGCAGTGGCACTTCCCCGTGACGTGGTCGCACATGCCGCCGTTGCGACAGGAACAGTCTTTGCTGCAGTTGATGCCATATTTACCCAGAGGACAGGGCTGGGCACACACTGAACCCTTTAAAATAATAAAGCCAACAAAATGCTCTACATAAACACATAGTCATGCAGAAAAGACTCTGACAATTCAAGGATTTGACACGTGATTTTTGCTAAATTCTAAACATATTTCCCTCAAGTAAATAAATAAAAAAAGGAGACCAAAATGGAAACGTTTTGTATGAATAACTAAGTCTGTGCAGTGTGATACAGCTGTCCACCACCTTGTTGGTTGGACAGTTGGTAAAATGAGGTTGTGCTGATATGCTGTGATCAAGCATCTCTATTTTGGTGACTTCTATTCAAGAGACATTGCTCCAAAAGTCCTGCACTCCATTCAGATGCAACTGTGCAAACCCAGGTTGTGCTGCCATGTTCTTTTGATTTGAGACAAGAAATATTTACTCAGTCTTTTTCTAACTGTATTGCCTATAAAATCTGAGAAACTTGTTGCTCTTTTATTTTTTTTATTTCTCTAGGAACTGTACAGTCTGACCACAGGTGAATTTGTTGAGACATCCACTTCTTGGAGAATGGGCAGCTGTGTTAAACGTTTCCCCACCTGTGATTTTATTTATTTATTTATTTTTGCTGTGGAATGGTAGACCACAGGTTGTTTAGAAATAATTGTTAACCCTTCTCAGATTGAAGGGCAGCAATAGTTTTTCTCCTTGCCATTGAGTGAAAACACACACACACACACACACACACACACACACACACACACACACACACACACACACACACACACACACACA
>JAVKLF010000011.1:8305434-8335889 GCA_034783495.1 Millerichthys robustus | reverse complement strand
TCTTTCTTTCTTTCTTTCTTTCTTTCTTTCTTTCTTTCTTTCTTTCTTTCTTTCTTTCTTTCTTTCTTTCTTTCTAGTCAGGTACCTATAGTCTCTACACAAAAATCGTCAACGGTGCTTGGACAAAAATGTTACATCAGCTGGGCTTTGTGCATTATTAGTATGTAGGAAAACTACAATAAAAAGCTCAGTGTTGATGTGGAAATTGTCCCAAACAGTTGACTGGGTAAAGACAGATGTTGACTCCTGGTCAAAGCAGCAAACAATGCCACAGACCTTCAACTTTACATTCTGCTTTTGTTTAATGAAGAAGATTTATAGCAGGGAAAAAAAGTGCACAAACTTTCTTGGTGAAGCATTTAAAAAATGCAAGATAATAACATTTTTGGGTGAAAAAAACACTTTTTAAAAGAATTTATAACCCTCTTGTACCAAAGCTTCATTGTATCATAATAAATAAAATACACACAACATGATTCATGTTCATACACTAATAGTGAAATCAAAAAAATATTATAGGCCTATGGGATATTTTCCTAACAGACAAGTTTAACATTCCAGTATATTCCTTTTTTTTATTTGTAACAGTGAATCTTAGTGACTGCTCCAGAAATTCAGCATTGTTATCTACCTATTCAGCAAAGTGCCACAAACAGATCTAAAATAAATCCACCAATAAAATAAATGTGTGAGTAAAAGGTTCTGAATCAGCAGTTTTTTGGAAACATTTCTGTTGTAGAAATTCATATAATTGAGATAATTGATCCTGGAAATCTATGGATCATGCTTAAAAAATATCAGTCGATTTCATAAGCAGTGTGTTTCAAACATGATTTCTATATATTCTTTATAAACAAACTTTTATTTTAGACTAATTTGACATAAAAATATAGCTAAGAATGGAAATGTTATTATAACAGTTTTAAATAAAACTCAGACTTCAAAATAAATCCTAATATGCAAAATAAATCATATATCTTCTTATGATTTCTTCTTTTATTGGTCTG
Organism: Millerichthys robustus; assembly: GCA_034783495.1. Taxonomy (NCBI): domain Eukaryota; kingdom Metazoa; phylum Chordata; class Actinopteri; order Cyprinodontiformes; family Rivulidae; genus Millerichthys; species Millerichthys robustus. The sequence continues at coordinate 8,334,882 of JAVKLF010000011.1, read as the reverse complement.
AGCGGTCATGAAGTGAATAAATATACAAAGGGAAGTTTTAAAGACGAAAACCTCTTGCTGAAGATGAAATCATACTGTGAGTCTTTGATTACTTTAAAGGGAAATAAATATATCAGAAGCCGAAGATGTCCAGAAACTTTGTTTGAGGAGCTGCCGCTGCTGCTGCTGCTGCTGCTGCTGCTGCTGCTGCTGCTGCTGCTGCTGCTGCTGCTGCTGCTGCTGCTGCTGCTGCTGATGATGATGATGATGATGATGATGATGACATAAAAAAAAGGGAAAAGATTTTTAAAAATGTGATTAAATTAAAATTTCAGGTCTATTAACAGGAAGTTGGAAAATAACTGCAGGAGTTAAAGATGTAAGAGGAGGATATAAATGAAAACAAAGAGTAAAATATTGCCAAATAACAGTTTCCATTTTTTTACAAATTTTTGATTTTCTTTTTAACTTTACACAATTTATATATTCAGTACCCTTTAGGGATATCTAACTTTCAGTATTTGACTTTCAAGGAACAAAATGTTGGTGAATGCAACAAGTGAAGGTCAGTACTAACTTTTATGGAGCATTTGCTGAAGGGTTACCAAAAATGTAACCTTTGGGAAACATTCAGAGATTATTCTTGGAAGATTATCAAGTAACCTTCACAGAAACTTTAGGGTTTCTAAAAAATAACTGGTTGACTGGACCTGTATTTTTCCAAACATAATATGTTCAAAAGGTGATCTACTACACGTGAGATACTGATCTTTTGACCGAATTCTGACTTTAAAGATCAGGACTGTCATGTTAAATTTTCCTGAAAGTATCTGTTTATTATTTGATGCAGGGATTTTTTTTTCATTAAAAAAACAACACAAACTCTTAGAAACTATCAAGAAAGTGACTTTATGGTATGATCAGCTGTTGGTATGCTCCAACCTGTGGCCTAAAATAAAAAGTTTCAACCTGGTAATACCAACCGTCACCAGCAGAGGGCGCGCTGCACCAAGTCCTGCCGCGCTGCCCGGAAGACCAGCCTAAATACCACCGTGACGTTTTTCCACTCCGCATCTACCCGTCCGGCTCCGAACATCAGCTGCAGCTTCAGCCCTGCTCCCTTCAACCTGGGATTGACTCCGCAGCTTTGCTTTCCGGTCTGTGTGTGTGCGCGCGCGCGGAACATCATCATCATGCAGAAGAGAAGGAAGCCAGAACCGATCCAGCTCAACCCGATTCCTGATGGAAACGCTGTCAACGGAACCGGAGCCTCAGAGTGAGTGTTTTCTGCTGCTGATGCTCACAATCTGATCCGGAATGCTTAAAAATAGTGTGTTGGATTCATGACAGCAGCCAGGCAGGAGGAGTGTATCTGAGGGACTAATCATCAATTAATTAATAATGAGGAAATAATAAATGTATTGTTTATTTTTAGAAAAACAAAGACAATCTCATCAATCTATTAATGAGTTTCATTGAATACATTAATATAGATGTTGGTTATTTATGCCCCAATTCCTAGTTTTGAATTGTAAAATGACATTTAAACTAAAGATGCATGTTTTTGATCATCAACCATGGTGACCAAAAACAGAAGACTGCTATTTAATGGATCCAGCACATTTTGTACCCTGATTATTGCTAAAAAAAGTTACAACTTTTATTGTCAATTAACAAAGCTTTCCAGCACCTGAACAGGTAAAAAAGTGAAATTCCCCACTTTTAGTTTGCAAAAGTTGAAAGTCACCTAAAACCCTGTATCTAGACTAAATCACCCTGTGAACAGAACAGGGTTAAATAATGTTTCTAATGTTTGATGCTTGCTCCTCCAGCACCTTTTGCTTAAACCACTGTAATGGAGATAGGAAACTGTTGTGACACCAACGCTCAAGTCCTGTTTTGTTCCAGGGAGAACAGCTCAGTTGGATCAGCTGAGAGGAAAAATTACATAACAAGCTGTGGTGAGGAGCTGCTCCTCCAAAGTGTTGCTAAGGCAGAATATTTCTTTGTTCCACCATTGGATCATACGAGTGAAGGCCCTCTGTGGACTTTGCAGTGAATTTTTAAAAAAAATGCAATTGTATGCTTCATTAAATACACATGTTTAAATGCCTCAGTCTTTAAAATGTTATACAAGCAAATTATTTGACACGTATTTATTCAGAATCAGATGCACACTTTTGCAAATGCTAGATTAATAAACACTCAAATTAGCACTCTTCGAAGGAATGTATATGCTTTGTATGTCAATGTTTTAACCAAACAGTTTGAGCAATCTGTTAATTCCCAGATTATATGTCGCGATCGACTCCCAGCTACTTTCACACCAAATTTTAGCTTAACATCTGTAAAAATGACTGAGGAGCAGGCATTTTTGTGTTTGGTTTGGTTGAGTAGCTGTGGTGGCCATATTAAATTGGGTTGACTCTAAAAGTTAATCAGTTGTAGATGTACATCCAGTGATTACTTCCTGAGAGTTTCATTCAAATTTGTTCACTAGGTAATTAGATATTTTGCTAACAGACAGACAGTATTGAGTCTGAGTGATTCAGATTCCTGCTGCTGCTGTGGGGCAGGATTTAATGGGACGAACAGTGAATCGGAGTTTTGGAATCTTCTCACTGATAATGCTGCTGTACTGAGCACCGAGGCCAGCGGGAATCTTTAGACAGAAAGTTTGAAGTCTTGTGCTCTGCTTTTTTTAAAATAAATAAATAAATAAATAAATAATAGTAATTTTAACCACATCCAGTTTTAAGTGGACAAATGTAAAACAGAGTGTTTTAATAAGGAACATAATGTATTTATTAATTTAAATTTTGGAGTAATATTCATGAAGCACTTAATAACAACATATTTATTTTTCTCAAACGAACTTTTCATCAGAAAGAGAATTTGGAAAGAAAGGTGTTGTCCGCCAACATTGCAGTTTAAAGTTAAACTTTCTTTTAAATATGACTTCTCTAAAGAAAAATAGTTTTAGAACTTTACTTTATTAATCCCCGAAGTGAAATTGAAGAAGTTTTAGTTTAACAATTCAATTAACGTTTATTTTCTGTAGCTTAATCACATGAATCTCTTCCTCGAATCACTTTTTTATTATATATTTTTTGCTGGAGGTGTGTGGGTGTGTGGGTGGGGCTGCAGTGTCCACCTGTAAACCCTCCCACGTGTCGTGTATTCCCTCCTTCTCTGCCCTCCACATCAAGCTGAAACTCAGGTCCTCGTCTCCATGGATATGCAGACCCGCTGTCGAAAATAAAACCCATTTAACCCTCTCTCTGCTGTGTGAAGTGGAGCGCACCTCTCTGCTTCAACTGCTCTCCACTTACTCGTAATTTTAGTCCTAAGATATTGACTCTGCTGCCACTAGACTTGAAGAAGGGCCATCATATCCCAGTTGGGGTCGAATGTGACGCAAATATACCAGAATATCAGTTTTCACCTGTGAAAACGATCTCATTCAACGCTGAACTTATGATTGATTTGTTGTTGAATGAAGTTGAAATGAGGAAATTTCACTCGCCTCCTCGGTGGTATTTCTCAGTAGACCCTGTTTGTTGGTCTTCAAGCAATGCAATTTGAAGAGAAGCAGGTCAGATGCGACACCAGTATTAACTTCTTAATGAAATGCATTGCCATGGCAACAGTAGAAAGGCTGTGTTATTGGAAAGAACTTGAAGCCTCCTCATGTTTGGACCTGAAAGGGAACATTAAAACACAGCAGGCGAGCTTTTGTGTTTCCCACCAAGGTTGTTTGGTCCGTTCCCAAAGGCACGTGCACTAATGCCTGTTACATAAATGTCTGTTTTGGAACTGAGAATGATAGAAGTGATATAGAAGACCTGGTATTCCTTGAAGGAATGCATATCACCTTTTATGCCAGAGATATACCTGAGAATATGGCAGTAAGAGACAAAGTTACAGCTGTTTGGTCAAATCTTGTAGTTGTCGTTATGTGAGAGCTCATGCAACGCTGCGAGATCACGTAAGATCTGTTAGAGCTCAATGTGACTGTGAGGATGACTCTCAGCTACCACCACACCAAACTTTAGCTTAATATCTGCAAAACGGACTGAGATATTTTGCTAACACTACAGATTAACACATATACAGACAAAGGCAAATATATTATTGCTTTTTCACCTTCGGCAGCAGCAGGAGATATTAATTACATTATTATGTGAATTTTGTTAGATACTTATTAACTATCCGCCTGTATTTCGTTGTCTCGCTCCGTCTAAGAACAAACTTAGAGGCTCTGCAGAAGAAGCTGGAGGAGCTGGAGTTGGACGAGCAGCAGCGGAAACGTCTGGAGGCCTTTCTGACCCAGAAGCAGAAGGTGGGAGAGCTGAAGGACGATGATTTCGAGAAGATCTGTGAGCTCGGTGCGGGCAACGGAGGTGTCGTCTTTAAAGTCTCGCATCGACCCTCCGGTCTGATTATGGCCAGGAAGGTTAGTGTTGTTTACAAACTTTCATTTCTTGGAACTTTTTTTTTATATGCACAAACATGATGCTCCAGTTTATTTAATAATCTTTGGTCACAAAACGTTTAAATGACAGTACTGTATATTTGAAGTATGCATCAGAAATGTCAAGCGCGTCTTCCTTAAATGATTATTCATTGTTTGACGTAGATCAACACTCCAGTGTGGCTTTATAGAAAGCTCTACAAATAATTTCTCTCTCAGCTTCACGTTCTGCTGGATGTCCTTGGGCATTGTGAGTACGGAAGGCCAACAACGTGCTCACTTCCTCCTCACATTTAGAAATTTGAAACTACCTAGCTGCATCAGGATTACTAACAGAACCTTAGAAGACCAAGTAAAAGATCATTTTCTTTTACTGTCTAAGTTGTACAAACCTTTCATACACACTACTGAAAACCATACGAAAGGTTTTCAGTAGTGTGTATGAAATTTTTTACCAGTTTATATGAACAGTTTTCAGTACTTTGTATGAGAGCTTTTGAGTAGTTTGTATAAGAGGTAAATGTTTTCACTAGTTTATATGTGAGAGCTTTTCACTAGTGTTTGTGTCTATGAAAGTTATTTCTGATTTATATCCCTGGTGGCACCCGATAGTAACTCAGCTAGATTTAGAGATATTGGGCCAACATTTGATGTGGTAGTAGCTGACAGCCTTTCTCAACACATACTCCAAATGCTATAACATGAAATGGTGCTAAATGTCATTTACAAGTTTTATCTCTTCGGATCATATTTGTGTTTGTGTATTGATGTGTTCCAGTTGATCCACCTGGAGATTAAACCAGCCATCAGGAACCAGATCATCCGAGAGCTGCAAGTGCTGCATGAGTGCAACTCCCCATACATAGTGGGCTTCTATGGTGCCTTCTACAGTGACGGGGAAATCAGCATCTGCATGGAGCACATGGTACGTTTATGTTTGGGCTTGGAGTATTTTCTATTCCTACCACAGCAGTGAGCAGCATGTCCAGTCCTGTTGGTATTGATGTTTAGTTTTGTTTGTAGGATGGAGGGTCTCTGGACCAGTCTTTAAAGAAAGCAGGGAAGATTCCAGAGCAGATTCTTGGCAAAGTCAGCATTGCGGTGGGTAATTCACCCCTCCTATCAATTTCAGGCTCTAGATGTACTATTTATTTATTTGTGAGTGTGCATAAAACAAGGCTTTTGCGGACTGGTATGACTTAATTTGCGTACATAACAGTTGATTTCAGAGGAGCTAAGATACAAGATTTCCTTTAACAGGTCATTAAAGGACTGTCCTACCTGCGGGAGAAGCACAAGATCATGCACAGAGGTTGGTCTTTATTTTATTTACCACATATTTAGCAAAACAGCAAAAACTAGTACAATGTCAACACTAAATGTCAAAAATAAAAATATATTTTAGAAAAATCTATTCCTATTTTGAACTCAAAACTGATAGGTGCCTTGGGAGAGAAAAACACCAACTTTGGGCAAATTTTAGCATTTTCTGTGCGCGACTGAATTAATTCAACTACAGTATATATCTATAAAATAATCCCTCTGAGTGAAACAAAGTCATTGCAGGCAGAAATTGCTCTTTAAGTTGATTATTATTAAAAATTAAATTACTTTTCTTTTACACGTATTTCTTTCAGTTATTTAAGTTATGCCTAATACTATTAGTTCAGCCCAATCAAACATTTTGAGTTAAATGTACTCAAAAACAATAATGTTACAGTAACTCAACACATTTGAGTACAATTTTTTTCACAAATATTGAATTTCAACAACTTATTCTAATTCTTTTCAACATTGGGGTTTTACAGTGAGATTGTCAAGAAAAAGGCAGTATAGGTTGAGTGCAAGGAAATAAAAATGTGTCAGTTGTTGACTTGCACTGTTTTCCTAAAACCTGCATGTTTAACTTTTAGATGTCAAGCCCTCCAACATCCTTGTGAATTCTCGTGGTGAGATCAAGCTGTGTGATTTTGGAGTGAGTGGACAGCTCATAGACTCCATGGCCAACTCTTTTGTGGGCACTCGATCTTACATGTCGGTGAGGTTTTTTTACACAGAGCAATAAATTTCTTTTGTCTGGACTATTTCAACTGATTCAGCAGCCAGGAATTTCTGTTGTAATGGATGCATGTGTTGTTACGCAGCCAGAGCGCCTACAGGGCACCCACTACTCTGTGCAGTCGGACATCTGGAGCATGGGTTTGTCTCTGGTTGAAATGGCCATTGGACGCTTTCCTATCCCCCCTCCTGATTTCAAGGAACTGGAACAAATTTTTGGACTTCCAGTAGAAGGGGAAGCAGCCTTCAGCGAGTCCTTCCCAAAACCACAACCCCCTGGGCGACCAGGCAGCTGTAAGTATGATCGCTCTGGTTTGTTCTGTAAATTATTTTTGCTGACAGCCTCGTCACGGTTTCTCTCCAGCGTATGGTTCAGACAGCAGACCTCCGATGGCCATTTTTGAGCTGCTTGATTATATTGTCAATGAGGTGAGTTTTATCACATTCAAAATGTTCACGTTTCAGTATTGTTTGCACTAACTTGTCCTATTTTCAGCCTCCACCAAAACTCCCTGGGATATTTAGCTCAGAATTCCAAGACTTTGTTAACAAATGGTAAGAAATTTTTTGGTTTTAAAATACATGCTACTTCACTTGATGGCCCTTTACGAACATATTTTCAACATTGCAGCTTGGTTAAAAATCCCGCAGAGAGGGCAGATTTGAAGCAGCTGATGGTAAGTGCCATTCAGTTTTGTATAATCATTAGTCTGAAATACACTGATCTATAAAACCTGCTGTTTCAGGTGCATCCTTTTATTAAAACATCAGAAGCAGAGGAGGTGGACTTTGCTGGCTGGCTGTGCAGCACCATCGGACTCAGTCAGCCTGCAACGCCCACCCATGGAACAGGCATGTGAGACCCCCTCCCATCAACGACAAAGCCATCATCAAGATTCTCAGACAAATGTGTACTGTTAACTTGTTTCCCCAAGAAAGCAATGAGGTAAAAATGTGCAATTTTTAGTACATTAAATGTACAAACAGATGTCAATTTTAATTAGATATTGAACATGCTTAGGCTACCTTGCAGGCCTGCTTGAAAAGCCATCTTTTTCTAATGATTCAAATTCTTTAAGAAGTGCTGCTAAACCTGTGTGCTTGATATTCCTCTTTACCCTCCCCAGACACTGCAAATTGTTTAGCTTATGTGAAAACATTTCTTGTTAAATAAAACATTTTGAATAACACATCTGACTCGAGATTCTCAAACAACTGATTTATTTACTGAACTCTAGTCTCTTGATTTATGCCTTGGGTTTAGCAGGTGCTGCCTTCTTTGAGGGCCTCTTCTTGGGCTTCAGCATCTTAGCCTTGATCTGTAAACAAAATGAAAACTCAACCATAAAGTTTTACTTTTATCTTGACATTGTTTTTTTTAACTACAAACAACTTACAGTAGGGTCGTGCTGCAGGATAGCATGACGCCTTGCTGTCTTGGCGTAAGGGTTCAGTTTGAACATTATCTTCAGATTCTTCAGAGGATTCTTCTTCAGGACTCTGCGGTTGATCTTCTTGCTGCAGTGTAAAAAAAAAAAAAAAAAAAACAGGCTTTATGTAAACAACATTTTAACCGTTTTAAAAGGGGTTAACTTTTTGCATTGCTCAGAACTTCTAGAATAATCAGGGTTCAGAAACACGGACCAGAAGTGTAAAATCATCATAGCTAAAACAACATAGTGTTAGGAATACACAGAAAGGTACATACATGGGTGCACGTAGGGCTTTCTGGATCTCCTCGCTCTTTAGAATCCTGGTCAGGTCTGTGTTTGTCATCTTGTGCATGGGAAGGCTGAAAACAAACACAATTTAAATCTTTTGACAAAACAAACAAAAATAAACCACAGACATCACCTGCATCATTTTGTTTTAACTCAGAACTTCGTCAAATATCACATAGTTCAAAAACACGGACCATGAAGTGGAAGCTCATCACTGTGAAGTATGTGTACAACATACGGTGTATTGTACCTCATGCTACACATTATAAGCTGCCTAAATACTCACTTGTAGTCGATCTTCAGAGTGGCAGGTTTACGCCAAGTGCCGTACAGATCATCCAGCTTGCGGAAAGCACTTTCAGTCCAGATGCAGAATCGTCCAACATGACCACCAGGAGCAAGCCTTAGGAGGTTCAGTTTGTTCACGTTCTGCAAAGTGATGCCTGCATAATAAAGAGCAACATTTATTCACTTGTAAACTAAAAGATTCAAATGCATATTTCATAGAATTCATCACACTGCATGAATTTTACACATCACCTAGTAAAACTTTAACAGGTCTTCTGAGCATGGTAGGTTTATGTGAGCATTTAGTCATAAAGCTCACCTGGAATATTTCTGAAGGCTTTGGTTAAACCAGTGTCTTGGTTGTAGATGATGCACGGCCCTCTACGCTGGATCCGTCTACGATTCCTCATTTTACCCTTACCAGCACGCATGCGCTGAGAGGCGTAAACCTGAAAACATTTTTACATAAGACACTCTTAAAAACAGTTTTCATGATACATGAAACCCTAATCACTGATACCAGGTAAACAGTTTCTAATAAATACTGGAATAAGTGCAAAGAATTATGGTATGAACCCATGTGGGCTTGTTAGCGTTTTAAATTTCCAGGTGACTGAAAATTACTTGACTACAAACATTAATACAGACAAATGTATCAAGTTTTTGAATATCCAATCCAATTGTACCTTCTTGATATCATTCCAGGCTTTGAGTTTCTTGAGCAGAAGCACTGCCTCCTTGGTTTTCTTGTAGCCCTCAACTTTGTCTTCAACCACCAATGGGACTTCAGGGATTTCCTCAATACGATGACCTAACAACAACAACAACTTCAGGAGATCAAAGTATATTTACAAAAAAAAAAAAACTACTAACCGTATTGCAAGACATAGCTCAGACTATACTGCACATCAATAATCTGTGACAGCTTAATGACAGCAGGCAACTGTCACTGTGCACAGATTCAGACGCAAATTACACCATCATTGCAAGTCAAATATTTATCAAAATAGATTACCTTCACTAAAAAAACTAACAAACAAAAACAATGTATATTCCATTTTATTTCTTTAACATACTCAACTTTTGAAGCAATAATTTGGAAACTTACCCTTGGACATGACAAGTGCAGGAATGGCTGAAGCAGCCAGGGCAGAGCAGATGGCATATCGCTTCTGGGGTGTGTTGATCCTGCGGTGCCAACGACGCCAGGTTTTAGTGGGAGCAAACATGCGTCCACCACGACACATCTAAAACAAAGTCAAGGAGTCATGACACCAACATGATAAACACATACAACTCATTACCTGCTCAGACTCAATATTCACCAACCATCTGTGCCAGCATATGACAGCAGGCAACTGTCACTGGCCACAGAGTCAGACGCAAATTACACCATCACAGCAGGTCTATACAGTGTTTTTTTTTAATGGTGCACAGCTCACAAACAAAAGTTTAGTTAGCATTATAAAAAAGGATACGTTTCCAAAAGCACCCTGGCCAGAACGGTGAGTGCCACCACCTCTAACACGAGGTATACGAGCTACAGCTCTTCCTGTTCCCCAAGACTCTGCACTAGTCTGGTGGCCTGAAACACACACATTAAACAGTCTTAACACACAATTAATTCAAAATGGTAACATCAACTTTATTTGTATAGTAAATTTAATACCTTTTTCTAAAATGCTGTACACAACAAATATAAACACGTCTAATACCAAACTTTCAATAAAAACAATCAAAAAATAATAAAAGTTAAAGCACAAAAAATACTGAAAGATGAAAGAACCTGATAAAAAAAGACGCCCTACAATCAATCATGAGGGCAACATGGATCAATCTGACAGAATCACTCACCTGCCAATTCACTGACGGCGTAAGGCTGGCGGTTGTTCTTGCGCATGTTGGTGTGAACAAAATTCACAACATCAGGGCGAATGGGGGCCCTGAACACAGCAGGCATGACTACATTTTTGCCTGAAGATTCTCCTTTCTCGGAATACACCGAGATGAGAGGTCGGGCACAGGCCTGAGGATGTAACAAGAACAATCTTAACATTTTATATAAAACACGTGCATAGAAAGCAACATGGTGACAAAACCAGAAACTTGTAAAGTTACTAAACCTTAAAATAGGTCCTACTATTTACACTTAAATATATCTAAAGAAGATCAGGCACGATTACTCAGTGCACATTTTTTAAATTTACATGCAAACGTTTTATAGTTAAAGTCTTTACAACTAAAACAGCACAATATGAAAGCGTCGATATTAGCTGCTAACTGCTAATGTGGCTAGTTGTGCTTTTTCCTTGTTCACTCGTTCAATACACAATGACCCTGAGACCAAAGAAATAACACTATGAGGAACGAATTATGACAAAGTGCGTTAATATCATAACCACTGTTACATCCCTTGACATCGGGTTTGTGAACTACGAAGTACTCAGTACACAGTACACGTGTACTGTTTTTCGATCTGAATCACTTCTGACTGCACGCCTAAAATGGCTCCTCGTGTTAGCTTCGCTTGAGCTAGGAGCATTAGGCTATCTGCTCGTTATTTAAAAAGCATCTTTAAAAAAAGAAGACTATCAGACATCCACTGAAATGCATGGCATACAGTAAAACTACATATAACACATGATATGCTGAATGATTTATCTGTGATTTCTCACCATTTTCGGTAATAATCTTTCGGCTCGCCGGGAACCACGCTCCACTCACTATGGCGGCCACAGTAAAAAGGAAGTTGGTAAGCCACCCTTGATCCTATATGCCTCCGCCTGATAGAAAACCATTTCCGTTAACAATACTCGGATGTTTTCTGTGCTTAATCCAGCAGTAATTATAAAAAAAACCACGCAAAACATGACCTGCAAATATGAGCATGGAATATATTTAAATAATTGATCATATAACTATTAAAAGTGGTTCCTGTACTGGGGACTATGTCTTTTCTTAATCTTGGCGCAGCATTATTCAATGACGTCAACGGAAAAATCGAACTACTTTCAAGTATTACTCTCTTAAAAATATTTTTATTTTTATATTGAAATGTATTGCTAGCTTAAGTGAAATGTTCTTAACATTTTGAATGTATTTACTAGTTTGCTTTATTTAAAATTTAACGTGACTCCCAATGACGTGTGACCTCATGTCGTCAGTGTTTTTGAGTGAGCGCGCGAGCGTCAAAATACAAGCAGTAGCATAAAGTTAGCTTAGCGTATATTTTGTACCATTTTGATTTTACCTACATATTTTGGTCTTTAATACTAAAGCGTGACTCCAGTTTTGACATGGGTTCAAAGGTGATATCCAGGACCAAGACGTTTTTCAATGTTCTTCGGTGAGTAGTGTCAATAACCTCTCAGAACCTTTTATCTAGTTTCAAGCTATAAAGAAAAGCTCTTATCGATCTATTATAGCTGACTTCTAACGTTAAGTTACTTGTTTCTTTGTGTTGGTTCAAGATCTCTTCAGGAGCAGGGAAACATCGATTTATGTTCGTATGAGGTAATTTAATTTTACCCAAAATATGTCACAACTCTACAGACTAAGTGTGTATGCATGTATGTATGTATGTATGTGTGTGTGTTACCATTATTACCCGTATGTCTGTCTCCTTTTAGGACGACATCCAGATATTAAAGATGAACGGAAACAAAATTACTGCAGTAAATTTGTACTGTGGCAACCAGACAGTGTTTGTTTGTGAAAAAGCTGTAAGTAATTTTTAGTCTTGTCACTATATTATATCGACCCGATGCTGATACCAGCAGATCTGAACTCTTTGTTTGATATGCAGATGAGTGTTGGCTTCATTTTGATATAATAAAAAGATCCACATGATTTGTGAAAAGGGATTATTATAACTTAACACTAATGAATTAGCAATTGTGTTACTGGCAGATTACATAGGCCTAAGCCTTATATGAGTTTTTCAGTTTGGTAACTTTTACCCCACTTTTTCTAAGAAATAATCATTTATATTGCCAGGTTCCAAAATTAAGTGAACCAAATGACGGACAAGTAATGGAGACATCAAACTCTAATGCTGATGATGGTTGTGATGTGCTGCAAACAGAACAGGGACCACAGCCGCTTACAGTCACAAAAGCAAGGTGAAAAGTGGTGAAGAGTTAATTTTTACATGTCTTTTCAATGAGGTTCCATGTCTAAATATCCACATTTTTCCTCATCATATAGACAGCTGCTGTCTTTGTACACGTTACTTCAAAACTCTGCCATGTCAGTCGTGGACAGCAGTTTTGCTTTACTCCCTCTCTGGGTTCGATGCGACATGTCTGATCCTGCTGGAACAACTTGGTTTGGTGCTGAACCAGTCTACGTGGGAAATAAAGTGGCTGGTGTCAAATTGTACTCCGTAACCTGCAAAGGTATATCTGAAATGCATTGTTATATCATTATTCTGAGACATTCTTAAACATAAATTAATTGTTTAGTTTTGGCACTTGATTTTACTGATTTTTATCTTGTTAGGTTCCACTGTGGACAAACAATCTCTCATAACCCTAGAGGAACTGAAACAAGAGCACAAAAAAAGACATCATCCATCCTCAGTAAGGCAGCATGTGTTCCCTTTAGTCAATTTACATGGATGAGTTTTTATTCACTTATAATTGTCATTGTATCCTAGATGGGGTTTAAAGTAAATGCTAGGTTCAGCTTGTTTGGCTCCACTGTTTATGAAAACACCATCATTGAGTCACAGAGCAGTGTGACTGTGGATTTTAAATGGAGTCATGTGGAAAGCCTACTAGAGGCTCCTCCGTTATCTTCAACAGCAACAATGGTGAGCAGCAACTTTCAACACCTAAAACATCATATTTATTATGCTTTACTTTTGAAGTGGTTACTTGGTCAGGTAACAGAAATAACATAAAACTCGATTCCTGTCTTGTGTGTCTTTGTTCGCATGCAGAATATCAAAGTTGCCAGTGGAGATATGAGAAGTCCAATGTTTGAGATGTACAGGGAGCTTGAATTTCTTCAGGTTTGTGTTTTATTGTAATTTAAGATCATAGTACCAAGTATTTCAATGAATAACTAAATATATCAGTTTGGGTATTTCAGACTCTTGCAGATTGTTTGAAAACTGGTGAGACTGAGTGGATGGAGCCCATAGAAACCACTTCAGCTGTAAATCTGACCAAGGCCTACCTTGCAGGTGTCTGCATTCAGTAAAATCGGTACGCCTTGAACATGCTGTGACGCTAGCACATATTTAAGACTACTTTCTCATTTTGTTCAGAACTTCAGAACAATGCACTAACATCACAAGATCAGGCTGCAAAAACAGCAGAGGTATGACAGTGTTTAAAACAAGCTTTATGTCAAATGTAAAAAAAAAAAATTATTTGACATTCTTGTTGTGTTTTGTTAAAGACCACAAAGCTAAAGTCTGAGATGGACCCCCCCATTTTCAACTGTTTCTTGGAAAGAGGCAACTTGGATTTTGTGGAACAGCTGTGGATTCGGTTGAGAAAAAGTAATTTTTAATTGTTAAAACAATGTAGATTTGTATGTGACATTACCAAAAGCCATAGGTAATATTTTTTCTCTCTCTAAAAGGTGTGACATCATACGAGGACATCAGAGACAGTTTGAAGATGGTGATTGAAGCCTTAAGATACGGTGATATCAAGCCTTGGGTATGAAGCGTTCACTCAGAGACAGCTGTTCACAACCAAAAGGTGTACATCTTTGAGTGTTACTGAGTTTTTTGTTGTTTTTTTGGCTTCCTGTAGATTCACAGAGACAGCAGCAGCTCTCTCAGTAAGCTTATTCTGCAGTCTTACCACCAGCAGATAGATCACGTCTCTCTTACGGGTGTCACCCCCATTATCATGCTCCTGGAGATGGGTTTGGATAAGATGAGAAAAGATTATATTAACTACCTGATTGGTAACCTTTTGATCATTCTTCTTAAATTATATGTATAGTTTTGATATAGATGTTAAACCACTTTTTATCAACTACTGTCTCATACCGGTTTGTTTATTTCTCAGGGGAAGAACTAACAACTTTAAACCACTTGGTGAGCTTATTATGTTTTCATGTCACTACACAATACATCTCAGTTAAAAACAAAGTCTTGAGAGTTATTTTCTCCACAGTGCTACTTCCTGAGCGCACAGGTTGATCTGCAGGAGCAAGTTGTCCGACTTAGAAAACTGCACCATCTGCTGGAGATAATCGTGACCTGTGGAACTTTCCTGGCTTTGCCCTACGACCGCCTCTTTTTTCTCACACAGTAAATCCCTTGACTTTTAAAAAATCTCAGAATGCATGATTATTAAGCTTATGTCAAACAAAAAAATCTTATTTATGTTTTTTTAGATCTTGTTTGCAACACTACAAAACATCACCATACAATGAGGAACATGAATTCAAACTTCAGATCGAACCAGCCCTGATCAGTCATTTATATCAGAAGTAAGGAATGCAACTCTGTTCAGTAGGTCAAAAGAAAACATGAAAATATGATGTTTAAATAAAGAGAATATTATCTATTTTGCAGCCGAGGTTCAGTTTACAAATGCTGCATTTAGCCTTGTTATGAGTTTTAATGTGTGGAATTATGTAAAGCTTTTTTTTACTCACTTTTCTATTTCAATTCAGCCTGTCCTTAAGTATTCAGTGACAACAAATTACCTATACTTTGCTTTTAATGCAGTAGTATTTAGGGCAGTGATAATAATCCAATTTACAATTGAAATGTAAGTGTTTTACAAATACATTTGAAATTAGTTGCACTCAACCTTGTCTGCAAAATGTTCCATGTGGACATACACATGTAAGATACCCAGATTGTACACAATAGTGTACAAACTAAAGTTAAAAAATGTAGAAGTTACTGAATGTTACACTCAGTGGATATATGGGCATATTTCAAATATTTTACCTACTTTTTATTTTTTAGAATGACACTATAAACATGAAGTTACTTTTTTAAGGTCATAACTGTATTCTGCAACATCTATCTTAAATTGCTGGGTTTTATTCTAGTGATTAACTAATGCACAGCAACAAGAGTGGTACAAAACTAAAATAGTTTTTCACACGAAAGGTTTGTGAGCATATATCATCTGTGAGGAGAAGATGTGAGTCAATCCTAACTGCGTGATAAAGCTTATTAGCAAAGTGTCAGGAAAAATGACAAATGGTGAAAAAAAATGTTTATAGCACAGGCAAAAGTTTAAACCAAACATTAAATTCATGTTTAAAGCTGATTTCAAGAATAAACATAACAAATGCTGATATAAAAGCAGAACTGTCACCAACGTCACAACCAGAAACCTGCAGCAGAAACGGATGAATACAGAATAAAAACAATCAATAAAATATGATAAAACTACCAAACTCAAAATCACTGTCTGGCAAAAACCTTACATTTTCATTTTTAAAATCATTTTCATGTTTTTGCATAGATCAGTTCTATTGGTCACCCTTCCCACCTGTCTCTGGTTTTAGGGATGATTAATTAAAACATGTCAAAAACAGCTTGTGATCACAATTTATTTGTGTAAAAAAAAATTTTTTTTTAATTTCCTTTAAAGTTGGGGAGTTTTTTCTGCCAAAATAATATAAAAAGATAAAGCTGTAGGGTTATGTTTTGCAGTTTGATGAGAAAAAAAAGATTAACTGTTTATTGAAGTTTAATTTTATTAATACAACTGACTCTTTGACTTAGTTTCTGTTATTTCCTTCTGCTCCTATTAACAAAATATTAGACTGAACGTGGATGCATTTGTCACAACTTCTCATGGTGTTTGTGTACCCTTCCCACAGAGAGCATCCTTTAATGTGGAGGGTGGAGATATCCAGTGGCCATGGTCCTCGAGAGGTGCGGACATCCTTACAGCTGACTGACAGAGCACTGGTTGATCATGTCATCATTGACACAGGTGATTTGTATGTTTTGTTCAAAATGTTTTAGACTATTAACCCCAACAATAAATTCAAAACTAACTCCATTTTGTGTTTGTTTTTTAGATTACCCAAACGAAACCATCAATGGGGACAGTGAGGAGCCTGCTTTCTTTTCCACAATGGTGTGCTGCAGCCTTGTCAGCTTTACCTGAGTTTACAAAGTGCACAACTATTCAACACAGTGCATGTTGGTATTCCATATTCTCATTAACAATTAACATCTTTATTTGAAATACAAATAGAACAAGCCAAAATCATTTCAACTGCTTAAAAGTCTAAAGTATACTCGTCAATATGTTATTTGTGTTTATAAAGCTAAACAGTTTCAGTCTTTATTTAAACCACATTTTATTTATAAACATATTCCCTGTTCAGGATGACAGCTGAAACCGATTTGGAAGAAAATTTTTGCCAGTTTCTGTTTAATCCTGATAAAAACACAGTAGTTGTTTGCAACAACTGTAATCTCCAGCAGCATTCAAATGTAATATTAAAACAGGAAATTCTTACAGGTTGCAGGTGAATAAACAGTTTGTCTGTTTAAATTCAACATCTCTGGTATATCTTTTCTTCAAATAGCAAACACAGTAAACATTAAATTAGTCAAGTCAGTAATCTATTGAATACACCCCAAAAACTGCATTCATTCATTCTTCACAAAAAAATAATGTTGCACTGCATGCACTCAAGTGTGTAGAAACCAACTGTTTTTGTGACTGGACACACATTCTAGTTCCTCCTTCGCAGCAGGAACATGAGGAAGATGGCACTGAGCAAAATGCAGAGTGTGCACACCGTGGGAACAACGATCTCTGTTACCATCTCCATGTGGCTGGTTAGCGGGTCTGCAAAACACACACACACGTACACTCATTACAATCACGTTTAAGTTATCAGATGGCGCAGGCACAGTTCGTAAAGCGAGCAAAACTGCTCAAGCACAGCACTCAAAGGGTTAACACTTATCACCTAAATAAAATCTTTTTTTTTTCTAATTTATTGTGAGGGGTTCCTTACCATGTATTAGTCTTAGAATATTGGCAGCAGTACTCCGCTGTTCCTCTAATGAAAGAAGAGAAAGTACTTAGAAGTCATTACTGACACTTTAACCCTTTGAGAACTGCATGCATTTTAGAAAACAGCAGCAGCATTTAATTTGTTGTGCAGGTAAGGAAACGATTCAAATTTAAAGCGCTTAAAATATATGCAATCAGGAAGCAAAGCTCAGACTGATGTCAGAGGTTTCAATTTAAAAATATGGCTCATATTGTTGGTATTATTCTGTTTTGTAAGATGGTCTTTTAGCAAACAACCTAGAGAAGTTGTAGGGTTCTCCAAATGTCGGCCTGTGTTCCAATGCTGTACCTATATGAAGTCTTATCTGGACTTGGATTGTCTGTTAAAAGACATTAGGAATATACATTTATATTTATGTTTATAATTACAATTGTGCATGTTCCACCTTATTCATGATCATTTATTTCAGGCAGTAAAGCTTTTCCTGTAGTTCAGTTTTGGTGGTGCAGCTTTTCCTGCATTTACAGTAACCTGTTATATTCAGTACAACTTTTCTGCAATTTATAATTATTTTAGCAGTAAAGCTTTATTTTCTTTTTAACATTTACAGCAGAGGTCTTCAACCCTGGTCCTCGTGACTCACTGTCTCCTACATGTTTAAGATGTTTTCCTGCTTCAACACACCTGACTGGAATAAATGGATGAATTAACAGGCTTCTGCTAAACTTGATGACATTCTGAGTAGGTAATGTAATTATTTGAGGCCATGGTGTGAGAAGAAAAGGATGGCTGTCACTAAAAGAAAATTTAAATAAACATCTGGATTTTGGCTAGAGAACATCTTTATGCAGATCTAGTTGAATTTTAATTGAAAAGTTCTTGTGGAGAGATGTGCTTATTAATATTTTTTGTTGTTGTTGAACCTGCTGTAAAATAAAAAACATTGAAGTTTGCTAATTAGATTTAAGAGGCTATAAATAAGAAAAATGTTGCAGGTCAAACACCAGATGTACAAGCCTGTTTTAAAGCCATGAATATTAGTAATGCTTCATGTTTCATTTTGTTAGTCAGATTTGAAACCACACAATTGCAAAAGCAACAGTAGGAGTTAGATGAGATCTGTACCCAGAAGTTCTAAATTTCATCATGCACTGGCCAAACCTTTGGCATTTCTGCATGTTCCTTGGATTCTCTTCTAGCTGGAGGGGCAAACAAAGAAGATATCTCAGATATTCTGCAGAAAGGCCTTTAGTTTTTACACTCCCACCAATCTTTTGTTCAGAACAATTTATCTGTGCTCTGAAGTGTTTGAACAGAAACAATCATTCAAATTAATTTGTTGTAGTATTTGTTTTGTTAATTCTGTTTGTTTATTTTAGATTTACTGAAGCTAGAATCTTTGTTTGTTTACCCCAGCTAGTTTACCTCTTTCCACTGACAAACATCATCAAACTGACCTGCAGCTAATAGCTGATTGCTAGAAGAGCAGGTCTCCACAGCCTTCCTCCTCCAATTTTCAACCTGTCGACAATCCCAAATCGATCAAACACAGAATTATTAGATAAAAGAGTGAAAGGCATGGATTTTTAGATAAAAATCTTCCTAACGAGACAAGCATTGAAGAAGTTTCACCTCTCTCTGATTGGGAAACCCATTGAAGCCGATGATGCGTTTGTAAAACTGAACCGAAGCTTTGGGATAGCGAGGCTTGTTTTTATTCCTAAAGTCCACATAGTACAGGCCGAATCTTTCAGAGTACCCTTCATCCCACTCAAACTTGTCCAGCAGAGACCAGGCAGTGTAACCCTTCACGTTGACCCCATCTCGGATAGCTGTGACACAGAGAAATATGTGATGAGAATTTTGGAATAAACTCTGCTTGTTTTTTTTACCCGTGAGCTCATTCAACCTTTTAGCATCTCATTAATGTAGTCTTTATAATACTGTATCCTCCACTCATCGCACAGCTCTGTGCAGGACATCTTCTCAGAGACTCCATTCTCTGTCACGTAAATCATTGGGTTTCCATACTGGGTCTGCAGGCAGAGCAAAGTTGACTTTAAACACTGCAGAAAGGTATCTTCCCCATGTTAATGCTCAGCAAGTCACCTTGACAAAGTTTAGCAGACGTCTGAAGCCCCAGGGCACGGAGTAGAGCCACTCTGATCCGGGGTCGGGCCATCGCGGGTCCACCAGCTCAGCCAGGTCACGGTCAGTGAAGTAGCTGGTGCCACTTCGGCCTGATGGGTAGCTCTTATGGGTGATGTAACGCGTGGTGAAGTGACCTATACCAAGGAAGTCGCAGGTCCCCTTCATGTAGCTCTTCTCCTGGGGAGAAAACGTGGGCAACCGAGATGTTCCCAGTCCCTGTTGGACACTTTTTCTCCCTGAATTCAGATACAAGAGGGGATTAGGTAATGTCTGTAGAACTGACTTGGGTTATAGTCATTTCTGTATTTTTAAGGTCAGTTGGCTGTGGTGGCCATCTTGAATCAGATTGACTTCAAAAGTCACAAACACAGGCAAAAATATATGTTATGTTTGCCTTTTAGGTGTTTATCTCACCAACAAAGTCTTTCATCACTTGAGGGTAGTCTCCATGAAAGACAGGTGTGGCAAACCAGCCTAGGTAGAACTGGACATATCTCTCAGCTGCTTCGATGTCCTTCTGGTTGGTGATGTCCACTGGCTCACCCCAGTCCCCCGATAAAGAGATGCCAACCAGACCTGAGCAGGAACACATCAGTTCTCAACAGACAAGGTTTTTATTGAGCCTTCTGCATTAAATTCCATAATTCCATACCTTGTTGTTTCCCCCTCCACTGTGTATCATAAGTGTGCCAAACTTTAGCGTGTGCCTAAATGAAAATTATTTCCATTTTAGTTTATTAATCAACTCATTCCTCTCAGGTTATGATAGTTCAACATATCTGCAACCTCCTACTTTTATTATGTGATGTGCAGCTTTGTAAGCTCCCGTTCCTCTGAGCCTCAGTCCTGGAGCATGTTCTCCTGTCTCATAGCCCTCAACTGCTACAGACTGTAATCAGAAATCCAAGAGAAATGCTTTGAATTTGGAGGTATGTGAAACTATTCCTGTGGATCCTCAGAAATGTTTTGTGTTAGTTTCATGTAAAAACCTATATCATATCGCAAAAACCTACCCATGGATTGTTGAAAGTGATCCAGTACTTTACTCGGTTGCCAAATCTCTCAAAGCACAAGTTGGCGAATTCATTGAAATGATTGATCATACTTATGTTCTGCCATCCACCAAATTTGTCCTGTAAAACCTTTAAAAAACCATTAAAAACACAAGTTGTAGTAAAAGCCATTGGATTTAGGTTGTAGTTGTCTGTAATATATACCTGGGGAAGATCCCAGTGATACAACGTAACAATGGGAGTAATTTTGTTCTCCAGTAGGTGGTCAATTAGTTCATCGTAGTACTGTATTCCCTTTTCATTTATATGATCAGCTGCAAGGAAGAGTTCAGATTAAAAAAAGCAGAGTTTAGATAAAAAAAATCAGAGTTCTGGATAAATGAGATCAGTTGTGTCAGTTAGTTTTCATTAGCAGCAGACACTCACATTTAACACCAGTAGGAATAATTCTGGGCCAGGAGATGGAGAAACGATAGTGGTTAAGCTTCAACTCCTTCATCAGAGATGTATCATCCTGTAAAAAATACATGCTAAACCATCAGTGCTCTCTTAACTCAGCTGTATCCTCTCCTCATTTCTGCGTATTTTTACAAATATCCCACCTTGAATTTATAGTAGCCCTCACAGGAGGAATCCCCAGTGTCATTTTGTTGGATTTTGCCCTTCTTGTGACTGAACACGTCCCAGAT
This sequence comes from Millerichthys robustus, assembly GCA_034783495.1. Taxonomy (NCBI): domain Eukaryota; kingdom Metazoa; phylum Chordata; class Actinopteri; order Cyprinodontiformes; family Rivulidae; genus Millerichthys; species Millerichthys robustus. The sequence goes on along the minus strand of JAVKLF010000011.1, from coordinate 8,313,539 downwards.
GCTCAGTCCTTTTCCATCTTTGTCCCAGGCCCCTTCTGTTTGATAGGCTGAACTTCCGGCACCCCATGAAAATCCTGAGAAATGCAGTCAGCAGGATCAGCCTTTATAGTGCCTATATTTTGACTCTTAGTATGGACTTTCAAAGGATACTGCACAGGTTTTGCGTACCAGTTGGAAATGTGCCATAATAGAAGGAGTCGTGGTTGTTCTTTGTCCAGTCGAAGTCCTCCGCCGCAGACAAATACAGCACCAACATAAGCACATGGCACACTTTGACTGCACGGCAGGGCAGCATATTACTCCAGAGTCGGCAGCACAGATCTTGTCCTGTTCTGCTGCGGTCCGTCACTGGTGTCTGAAGAGACAGGAGAACCATTTAGCATCTACAGCCACTACTTGTCATAACCCAAGTAATAAACACACACAGATACATGCTCAGAAAGGTAACAGAGAAGAGCTTGCCAATAAAACTGTTATCAAGTAGTCTGGAAGCATCCAGAGTGATGGACCATGGGGGGTCTCACATCCCCTAATGCAAAGCCAAATGCTTCTTTTGAAACTCAATGGAGCATAAGCTCATGTTGCTGAGACAGCAGAGCCTATAGAAACTGTGGTTTCACCTCTGTAAGCAAAGCTAATGTTAGAGGTTGATACGTTTAGTGCACAATCACAGGACAATGAATGAACCAGTCCACGTGAATGAACAAATATAAGAACTTTAGTGGGTAATTGTGAAAAATGAAGTGCCTATCAATGTTTTCTGTGTGTCTCAAGGTCCTACACGTTTATAGTCACATGCCTGTTACAAATCTAACAGTTGAAAAATCAACATAAACTTGAAAAAAATCTAATTTGTTTGAAACAATTGTTTTACAAGTACATACTTTCACTTGTGTATTATTTTCAGCATATTTAAAATACTCCGGTGTAATTACCTTTAAACCTGTAAAGAACGCATCTGCTGCAGGCCAGCCAGCCAAGCCCAAATCAGTTGATGACTCCTGGAGCAACAGAGGCGGTAAAAAGCTGGATACGTCTAACGCAGCGCTCTTTGTTCCCTGCTGTAGCGCCACGCTTCTCCACACACCATCCCTGCTGTCGGTGTGGAAATGCCGGCCTTATTGTGAGGCCCGCTGTATTGTTTAAAACTGTTTAGAAAATGCTGAATGGTTTTCTAGTGGAAAGTGTGTTCTGCACTGCCCGTTTGTCCGGGTCAGGTGAGGACATGCGTTAACCTTAGCTTTATGTGAGAAACAAATTTGAAAAGATGATTGTGTGCAGAAAAACAAAAGTTAGAAGTACAATTTTAAGTGACTGTTGTGGGAATCGGTAAAGAGAAGCTAATGCAAAACCTTTATTTTGTGCTTACAGTTCTCCTTTCATACATAATGCAGACATTTCAACTTCTTTTATGGCCCAGCCATAAATATACATCAGACACATCGAAATCTTGATTCTTAGGTGAAATCTTTTGTTTGTATCCTCAAAATGCACTAAATGTTGAGGACGCTACAGTATAAGCACCGAATAATACTGCATACCAGTGTGACATTTCCCACTAACTTTCACACACATGACTAACATGGTCAGATATCCAGATGGCACAAACTAAATCAAGCAAAAAGAGCGCATTGCTGGCACCATACACTACACTGTAACTGTTACACCACTCAAATAAATTAACCCTATTTTAAGCCATAATACTAGTAAAATGGTGTTCATGTTCTCCTTCAGTAGTAATACAGACATCCTAACTCTCAGTAATCATCTTCTTCCTCATAGTCCTCAGGCACAAACTCAAGCTCGTCATTTTCCCCCTCTTCCTCATTCTCGTCATCATCCTCCTCCTCTTCCTCCTCTTCTTCGTCTTCTTCCATGTCACAGTCTACGGCTGAATTCAACAGGAGTTTGGTTCGATTGATCTCGCTCTCATCGTCAAGATTAATGTTAACCTGGAGGGAGTACAATAGATATGCATCAGTAAATAAATAAACAAGAAATAACTATTAGTAAACAGGATTAGAAATGAGATAACAGAGCTGAGGTCAGTGTGAGAGCGACAAGCAGAAGAAGACACTCAGCTGTCTGGTTAAACTTTTTCAATGTATTCTTTTTTTATTCCACCCGGTAGATAAATAGACTTTATCTGAGGGAAAAATACTACAGAGTTATTGCTTTGAAATTCACTGCAGTTATTTGCTGAATGAAGTGAAATGTTTTAATTAAACAACTTTGCTAAGAAATGAATCATTACTAGGCAAAGTCCTGTAAAAGCTGTAGTCAATTTAAAAGGACATTTTCTAAGAAGCCTACAGACAAATTATTTTATGGATAATTTCGTGTATAAAATTTAATTTAGAGAGTTGATTACTCTGTGACTTAATCTTTGAGTCTAATTATAAGTGAAAGAACCAACATATTAATGAGATTGTCATAATGTAATTAAAATGGTAAATGGACTGTACTTATGTAGCGCCTTTCTATCCAACCAGGATACTCAAAGCACTTTACACTACAATCTGTGCCCTCATTTACCCGTTCACACAGAACTCTACTGTCTCTCTTCAAAGATAATCTAGATAAGTCATTCTATGGAGACTAGTCAGTGCTTAAATCACATTCATACACTGATGGGACACACATCAGGGGAAGTAGGGGTTCAGTGTCTTGCCCAGGGACACTTCGACATGTGGCCGAATACCGATGGAATTGAACCGCCAACTCTCTGATCAGAAGACGTCTCGCATAACCATTCAGCAACAGTGACAGATCCGAACAGATTGGTTTTGCAATGATGTCCTTACATAGAAGGTGTTTTTACCTCACTTTCAGGGGACAATCGTTGGGAGGCTCCTTCTTCTGTTTGTGCCTTGATGATAGACTTCAATGCCCCTTCTTCAAACTGGAAAACAGTTAAAAAAAATATGTATTTATTAAGCAGAAATTTGTACAAAACGTGTTTATATCATGAGCCTAAACTCACCTTCAAACGGTTGAGTTGGTCTTGTAACATCACTTTGATTTTGAGGAGAGTCTCCTCCTCCTTTTTCAGCTCCTGTAAACGGCTGAGCATGTTTCTTGTTCGAGTCAGACCATTCCTAAAGACTGAAAGAACAGAAACACAGTCAAGAATTTGTGTTTTATACATGCAGTAGTTTCTGTTATGATGAAATATCAAAATCCCAGTGTTACAAATACAATATCTTCAACATTTAGTCTGATTTTTGCCTCCAATGTAGTGTTAGTACTGATGTGATTTCTGGGAACTTTAACAAACCGTGCTGATGTCAGCTGCAGATTTGTTTGAGTTTTTCCATTTCAGTCAATGCTTTTTCAAGAGCTGTTTTATTGAAAATAGGATCATAATCAACCATCTGAGTTTTTCTACTGAACCCTTAAACAGGTAAGCTTATGTGAAGAACATTATTTATTCAAAATTGTTCCAGATTTGATTATGATCTGCAACATGTGTATTCATTTTCTGAATTTCCGAGACAAGTTGATTTGATGTTGCATGTTAGTGACATGAGCCTTGTAACAACAGGTTATTCCTTCTCTGCTTACAGTTTGCATTGGATTTTTTCACGTTGTTATTGTTTTTAGGATGCAAGATGCTTCCTACAAAAAGCAGAAGGTGTATCTTTTCCTAGAATTTAATGAAAATATTTGCAACATTAAAGACATGAGCAAATAAGAGCAAAATGGCCACAACGGCCCATTGGTTTAGCTATGATTGCGGCAGAAATCATGAGCATGATTACGCCTAAACAAACATTCATAACGTCCCTATTTCTTGAGATAATCACATGATTTGGGGGGTTATTTAGCAGTGGTTTTAATGATCTTTTAGAATCCTCTGTCAGATATGATATTGGTGTGGGATCAATTTTTTATCCACATACTTACAACAATGACATATAATTTTACCAATGTAAAAGACAGCTAATTTATAATCCTGTGTTAGAATTAGCTACTAAAAAATATCAGTTTCGTTTTTATTACGGTACCCTAAAATATTGGATACAGTTTGAGAGCCTTACCTCTTTTTATTTACTCTGCCTAAAGCTTCATTACAGCATAGAAGATGATGATAAGCTGATTATGTCAAAAATGTTCAGAGCTGGGCTTTTGTGCTACAACTACAGGCTACTAGCTAAAGTTTGGTTCCTGTTACGGTTGTGCGGTTACATCCGGGTGTGTGGTGCGTTTAAATGGTAGCGAAAACGTAGGGTTTTCCTCTCGGAGATGCCAACACAGCGTTTGAAATGAATAATTATGATATGAAAGCCGCACATTACAGTAACTAAGCTATCTAACATTTCTTTGTTAAAGAAACTACATTTTCTACGAAGTATATTGATATTGTTTGGTTTTTCAAAGATTTACATGTATATCAAAAGAAATTTGGGAGGAGTGTACGTATTAATCTGTTTTTCTTACATAGTTTTAATAAATTGAAGTCAGTCTGTAACGAGAATGCTTTGTTAATGTTTTTGTTATGATTATCAAGACTTTCGGCATTGAAGTGAGCACTGAAAGGCAGCATTTATAAAGATTGTGGAATATGGCGGCATCTTGTGGTAACCCCAGGTATTGTCTTGTTCTCAGACACTTTGCAAGTGTAGTTATTTATGAAGTTGCAACGTCTTCAGAGCAGTAAAAATTAAAACCTGACTTAATAGAAAAAGACTGAATCATATTTGGTTGTGTCAGTCTAGTGAAGCCCTCAAAGATATAGGGGTCAGATAAAAAGGAGCTCAGAGGCAGGTCCGATATCGCAGCTGCGTGTTGCACAGCGCAGATATGACAGGCTCTTGGTGGTTTCAGGGGTTTACTCGGAACCAGTCTCAATCTTGGAGATGGATGGTACCGAACGGTTATCGTTGTGCTTCTTGAGAGCAACAGTTGTTTGTTCCTTGTCATCACACGGAGACTGGATTGCAGTTGGCTGTCAAAGCTGTCACTGGCAGGGTTAAACCTCATGCTGAGGCCTTAGTGGCAGCTGAGGCAGCTTATTATTCAGTTAGAATGTGAATTTTAAAGTATTCTTTTCTTTGTTAATTAAAAAACATGGTTCTCACAGTTTTACGCTACACCCCAAATACGTATCGGAGACATTACATTTAGGCAGCAGAGTGAGTTTATCCTCCTTTAATAATAAGCACATTTTAATGGTTTAATGTCATTTTTTCTTTCACATTAGAGTACTAAATTAGACTAGACCAGACTATTCTTAGAATGGTTTAAGGATTAAACAAATTTCTTATAAATGTGGAAACATTTTTCTAATTTTTAAAGAAAAAATGAGTGAGATAGCTAGTATTTGTTTCTTTGTTGATACATGCAAACACTAAAAAAGTCACTCATCTTCAAGAGGTGGAACAAACCTGTATTGCACCTATGAATAAGAGTAACCTGACCAAAAATGAGATCACATAAGCGGAATTATAATGACTGTAAAGTAAGGCGAGGGATGAATGTTAATGGTGACCAGTTTGTGAAGTCATGGGGTCACTGACTGACCTGGGAATCTTGCTTTCTCTCGTAGTCAGAGATGTGAGAAATAAAAGGTTAGCATCACCTGTCCTTTATTTTCTGTTCAGTAACAGTTGTCCTATACAGTTGTCCAAGACATTTTTGCAGAAGAAATAACTATTAATCACAGTCAGTCAGACCTTAAGGTAAAGGGAAATGTATGGGTGGCAGGTCGGACATGTTTCCTCCGGGATGTTGCAGACGCTGCAACAAAAGTATCAGCTTATAAAAAAAGAAAAAGAAAAGGCTAGTGGAGACGGCGAAGCCTTTGTTTCCAAGGACCTTACCTAAACCTTTACATTTCCTGTCTAGCACTTCCACACACATATTCATGCACTTCGGCACGCACACGCTGCAAAACAAAGGTTACAGAATAAATTCATTGCAATCTCCTCGGTCTTCTGCACGTACACAGCCTGTACGTGCAGAAGACTAGGAATGCCTACTTTGATGATAAATAAAAAGTAAATGCTGTGCAAATGCACTGACTGGTTCACAAATGGACATTACATATTACATAATTGTAAAGTTTGACAAAAAAGTAAAAATAAATACACAAAATTATTTATGTGCTTGTGGAACCAGTAACAGTAATGCTGTCTACACTTTTTACTCTTAAATGTCACATTTCTTTCACCACTTTTTTGTATAACTTTGCTTGAGTTTATTGAAGTTTACAGGCAAAGATTTCTTTAAGAGGTAGTTCAAGAGCGGGGTTCTGTGAAAAGGTTATTAACAATAAGTGTCTTACCTGTAGTAGGTAACTGTAAATGACCTTAGGTTAAATAAATCAAGTTGGATTCTGACCAGATTGATGAACTAACAGATAGTTTGAGTGGGGACAAGATTAAAGTGGATTTACTTTACACTGTTGTCAGTGTAATTATTTGGAGTTGTTTTAAGACAGCAACAATCCACTTTAATATTGGCCTGTTCAAACTAACTGCAATAGCTTGTCAGTCTATTCACAATGACATTATTTCTCCAAATTGATTTTTCTTTTTCAAAAAGTAGCTGCAACAAGCAAGATATAATTTTTTAAATAAACTTTGCACAGAGCCCAACTGTACAAGATCTGAGGTTTTGCTGAAAGGACCAGCCATTTAAAACAGGCAAATAAAAACTTAGGAACTGAACAAGGATCTTTCACTGCCTTTAGTTTTAAAACACTAACAGACAGTTTCACTCTTGAGTGTTTTATCTATCACTTCAGGAAAGAAAAAGTTTAACAGCTCATATTTTCTGTAGTCACTGTGATGAGTTTCAGTCATGAAAAGAGTTACTGCAATATTTTTCACTACAAATGTGAAATAATAATTTCATTTTTCTTGCACCCAATTTTTTTTATGACCTTATCTGATGTTTTGCAGTGGGCTTTCTGTCAATAATCCAGGGACAATGATAGTTGATGACTAGATTAACCACCGCTGTGTGGCTTTTATCTATCAGCACTTGTGTGTAAGACTGTTAGCTGCTTCTGTAGTCAAGTCATCTTACTTTTACAGCTGGATTGATTTTCAGAAAAAATATTTGAATTTGAAAGTGATGTACTTTGAACACAAAGAAAAGAAACAGTGGAGCAGAAAAAGTATTCAAGATGCATTAACAGAACAATAAAACCAAACAACAAAAAGCACACATGGTGTAAGATGTTTGAATTAAAGCACAGAACAAAGCCACTGATTTAAGTTGGCCGGCTGAAAAACAAATGTGTTATTATGACGCAGCCCTGAAAGCTCTTTTAGATTGAAACATGAGATTCAGGCTCTGATACGATGTGGTAGTAAACGGTGAGAGGGGGGATTTGTGGCCAGGCTTTAAGAAAATGCCCGTGTCACAGCTGAATTTTAAACTTAGTGACCACCCAAACACAGCCTTCATGTTTCATGGGCCTTTCTCTAGAGGCTGACTAGCAAACCCAAAGCTCAACACTACCTCCACCAGACTCACAGGCTGTAACATGATTAATTACATTCCTGTTTTCCTCTTTTTTTTTCTTTCTCACTGTTTCACACACTCTTTCAATCTTCTGAGCCTTGTGTATTAGTCTGAGTAGTTAACCTCCCTTGGTACTCTAAGTTAAACATCCTTGTAACGTCAGTTCTGCCAGGAGGAAATCCACCATGTTTTCCTTTTCTGCTCTCGTTTTTTTTTTTTTCTTCCTTTATGTAGTGATTCATTATTAGAAGGTCTCTGGGCTCATTTTTCTCATTTGGTGAGCCTTCTCAGTCTCAGTTATCCAGTTTCTTGGCTACAGATGTGGTGAATGATGATTTAGAGTAAAGTCAAAATAAACAAGACTGCTGAACTCCATTTATCATAACTGAAATGAGCTTTTCGAAATGCACGCTTGTGAAATATGGCTCAGAAAAAGACTGAGAACAGAAAAGATCTCAAAGGTTTTCACATCACTTTAAATTGTTTCTGCGGACACAGATGGACCAATCAGGACCTTTGCAGAGAGAGGAGAGAAGTTCAAAGTCAGAGATGGAAGGAAAAAAGCAGAAGTAGGTGATCCATTATTTGGTTTAGAAAAGGAAAGAGAAGAGGAGCACCACTTATGCTATTAA
>JAVKLF010000011.1:8288062-8298517 GCA_034783495.1 Millerichthys robustus | reverse complement strand
ACCATTACTGGAAGATGCATCAGCGTCGATCTGTCAGTCCGAGTGCCTTATAAAGCCAGCTGCTCATTAAGGGAAGCACCCACAGGTGTCGGTGATAAAGATCCAGGAACCAATCAGCAAACACAGAAACAAAGTCCAATCCTCACACCCTTCATGTGCAGGCTGGGGCACTTCCAGCAGGAAAATAATGTTTTGTGAAACGGATGTCAATGTAAACAAATATAAAATACCGTTGGTTCAATAATCTCAAACTTTAAAAAAAAAAATTTTCCAAACAAAAAATGTTCAAAGAGCTATCTACAACAGGTAAGATATTGCTTGTTCATAACATTTTCAGATCCTGCTTCAAAAGATCAGAACTATTGCTTTATGTATTTTACCTGAGAGAAAACCTTTTGATGAGTGGAGATCAGTGGTACAGTAGTGTCAGTGTGTTCTTGCACTGCATGCCTTTCAGCTGAAGCGCGTCACTTTCCATCCCGTTCCCAGGTTAGCCCTGAGTATAGCTTTAGGCCGGCCTGCTGTTTACAATACCTCCCCTTCAGCTTGCTGCTTCTCAATGAAATTTCTATTTATAGAAGCCACTGGCGTGCAGAGAGTCATCTGCTTGTTCTGAATGAGGTCTGCTAGTTTTGACAAGGTTAGCTGGATTAAGGCATTGGAGGTTGGCTGAAGGACAGGTCACAGAGGCTGATTAGGGTGAGAAGACTGCCTGTCTTTATTGTTTGTGTTGGTCAGTGTTGGCAAACTATTAGGTTAAATACCGGACATATGATGAAGCAAAGTTATCCAAACATTTACTCAAGACCCCAAACTCCAGTTTCATCTCTTTTAATGTGGTGTTTGAGCGTGTTTTTCTCCTACACTGACACTAAGTGTGCGAACTGTACTTATGATGGGAAGTAAGCACAAAGTAAAGACTGTTAAAGCCAGTCAATGGGGTCATGGATGTAATGATTTTGACAAGCCTGTCCTTTAGATGGTCTTAGTCCTGCCCCTTAAAAGCAAAAAGTCAATTTCTTCAAGTAGTGGGACAACTTTTGTAAAAGAAAGATATTTTAGCACCGGACTTCCTAGAAAATAACATTTTCCCCCTCTTTTTTTGTGTTTTTTCCCAGACGCCGGTCCTGAATCCTACTTGTTCTTATTCATTCATTTAGCTGTTGGCCTCTCTTTCAACCTGGACAGCTATAAACATAGCCAAGTGCATGTCATCTGTGGTAGTTTTGCTGGAGGACTGTGTGTTGACAGGGGAGGAAGCACCTGACTAAAGCTCAGTTACTTCAAATTCAAATCCTTTTAGCAACTCTAAGTAGGAATGTCACTACAATAGCAACAAATCTCAACAACAAGTGCTGTAATACAAAAACCTGGTACTCAGATAACTGAAAACATTTGTTTATGTGTAACTTCCTTGGCTGAGATCCACAACAAAAGGGGGAAAAAAATCACAACGTAAATCAGACATAATGAGTTGTTGTCACAGTGACAGCATCCTTTGGAATAAACTCAGACCATCTTGAAACATTGCCTGTTACACAGGCTTCTTTCCATGGAAATTACAGCAATTCAAATTTCTTTGACAAAATACTATTTCTTTTTTGTTGAACTGAAACCGGAAATGTTTTTGCGCTATCTACATGTGCGCTACGAGTAATAAAGTTAGCCTTTGACCGCTACAAAGGTGTGGTGATTAGCACGGTTGCTTCGCAGCATGAAGATGGACATTTTGATACTCAGCTGGAGCTTTTGAGTTATGTTCTCTTCGTGTTTTTATCTCAAGCTCCCTTTCATTGTTGACAAACAGGTTGGGTCAATCACAAATTCCCAACTGATAATGGTGTGAGAGCTGTGGCTTGTTGTTTGTCTCTGTTCTGGCCTTGGGATGCACTGATGACCTGATGTTAGTTCCTGACCTCTCGTACTCTTGCTGCTGGGGTTAGGCTCAAACCTGTGTCTCCTCAACCATGACTAAGATGATCCAGAACTTCAAACTTCAAATGACTAAATCTTTTCTTGGAGTAATTACACAACAAAAATTGTATTTATTTTTTTACCACGTCTTCCTTCTGTTTAACTAACTCTAGTTGTGCCGACAAACCCAGCAGGTAAGAGCATAAGAATCTGAGAACTTGTTTTTTATTCAGTCTGGCAGAATGCCTTTGACCTCCTTCCTGTTCGGTCAGTTTTCCACTTAGCCTGGCTCAGACTGAGCCAATCACAGCCACTCATCTAATATGGGGACGCGTTTGATCTGATAAATGGCACACACACACAGACACACAAAAAACATCTAAACTCCATTCATACAATCATTTTTCATCTGATAACAGGGAACACTCTGGACAGGTGGCCAGTCCACTACAGGGCCACAAAGAGTCTAATGAAACGGACATGTTTATGTTTAATATTTTGTGACGCTCTTGTCAATATCTTTCTGCTACCTTGTGCAGTTGTTGACTAAACTTGGACTAAGGTTTGCCTACTTGCTTCTGTTTCACCATCACTGGGATGCTCTTTACTGTTTGTCTTGTGTAATTGTCTAACAGTTACAATTCTAGCTACTAGGTATAGCTGCTATTGCTGCTAGATAGCAGGGAAAATGGAATTTGAAAAGACTACAAGCATACAGATACTTTTTTTGATTCTTGAAAATCTAAAATATGTTTGAATTATTGATGGATGTTGAAGACAATAGAAAATGTATTGGATCCATTACTTCATGTTGCAGAAAGGACACCAACAAATACAGAACCTGTGGTTTAGTTCACGACTAGGTTCATGAGTGAAAAACAAACCGTATCTCACGGTCTGCTTTCCCTGTCTACTCTCATCTCTATGCAGAGTTCAGATAAACCTAAAATGAGATCTGATTGTTCTCTTTTTTTAATACCAAAGTGGAGAATCCAGAAGATCTTTGTAAGCTGCTAATCTGGTTGGGAAGAGTTGGCAAGACCCCTCCGTCTGTCTCCCAATACAATCATGCTCAGAGTGTGGTCAGGATAAGCTGTGTTTGGGTGAAGTGGAAATTAATGCCACTGTGATCATGTTTGAACAACTTAGTGAAGGAAACCACTCAAAATCACTCCTAGGCTTCGCAGTCTCCCATGATCTCAACTCTGGTTAGATCATAGAGAATCTGAAATGACTTCTATCCACAGCTCAATATTACCCATAATTAAATCTACAACTTAGATATAACCATTTTTATAATCTCCCGTTGATTCAAAGGTTCTCGTAATTTCTGTAAGATGCTGACGATACCACACCATGAGGATTGTTTGATTCCCGCAATGCTACACCTTGTTGAGATCTTCCAGTCACCTCACACTTTGGTCAGATCAGAGACCATTTATTTCAAGACATCAGTTGAGGTCTCCTCTACCCTTGACTCCTTTTCCACCGTCTTAATGGCTGGAACAGAAGGCTGGGAACTGAACAGTCGGCTCTGCACTGCTCATTAGCTCCAGCACCGCCACCCGCGCTGCATTTAACTTAACAATGAGGCCAAATTAACAGCAGCCCTTGCTCCAGGTGCATTGTGGGTGAGGCCAAGAGCTTGGAAAAATGAAGAGGGGGTATGTGGTGAGCTGAGAGGGGGTTCAACAAAGCAAAGTGATAATAACTGAAAACTTTTTAGCAATATGTGTCAGGAAAATTTGGCAACAAACATCAGGTTTTTCTTTTGTTTTTCAGTCTTGTAATCATAAAACCTAGATTTTTGTTTCCTTGGGACAAAGGAAAGTTTAAAATATTTTAAATAAAACTGTGCGTCTTTTTTTGATTTATTGTTAGTTATATTTTGCGTTAAACCAAAGCAAGAGACTGACCTCCAACACGTGTTGTGAGCACAAACAGATTGCACAAGATTTTTGTTTAAAAAAAAAAAGTATCTTTCTAAGTCTGTGCATTTGCTGTATTTGATTTACAAACAAACACTCACAATTTCTCCACATCCATCATCAACCCTACATTGTGTCAAATTCTGTGACTACAGAGGCTCTTGTGTTTGGACAAAGCAAACACGCTATCATTACCGATTGGATTATGGGGCAACAAAAGTTTAAATTTAAAAAAAAAATTAAAAGCATCTTTTTTTGGTGGGGGAAGGGGGCTGTAAAGATGATCGGTGAACTAAAGTGCTGACAAGACCTGACTGGGCTTTGCTTCTATTTTTCTTTTCCAGTTCTGAGACAGCCTTCAAAGGGACGTTTAGGTAGCCAAGTAGGCGTGCAATCTGACATCTCTTTAGACCAATAAAAAGCTTCCCCATCTTTGGAAGGAATGCACTGTTGACCAGCACTGAAAATATCACACTTCTTTAGCCCAAGCTGGGAATGATTTGCTGAGTAAACATGGTTTTATGAACCAAAATTGTGTAAGTGTTCCGGTTGCTTTTGACTAATTCTCGTGGCCGTGGGAAGTCTTTTTATACCAATTGGTTCGGCACCAACATCTACCTCGAACACTCATTTCAGAAGAACTGCTTATGAAGAGACACTCTGTGTTCGCAGTACAGAGCCATTATGTCGCGTTTCACTAACATCACTGTATTGACTCTGTCCATGGGTTCACCAGAAAAACTTTTTACTTTAACACTGTCAAATCTCTGCAATCATTTTGCGGTGGATGGTTGGTACAAATTGTTGAGGAATTTACGCAGAATTAAAAGACTCTCTGTCCCTCTGAAAGTTAAAATAATGTTGTTCTGGATATAATCATCCAATTAGAGTGAGAGAGGTGTTACTCAGTGGAGACATGGATTAAATTTCAAAGCCCTGTGTCTGCCAGCCTCTAAACTGATGCAAGGCAAGATATCCAATACTTAGTGCTCAGAACTGAGTGCAGGTTTTTAGAGAGACATTTCTGTGTGCACATGTATTGTTGCATTCAGGTTTTATTGTTTTTATAATTTCTTTCAAGTGATTATGCAGTTCACGTTCCAAATTGTGCCTTTGTCTTGTTATAATGGGAGTGTGTTTTTGTTGAAAATGAAAGTCAGTTTTTGCTTGCTTGCAGAATATTCACAGCATTATACAATAGTGATAATTTTTAAACAAAAGATTCATACTTGAATCGCTGCGGTTTGCTGCAGTGTGTTTTGTTCACTTACCATCATTTGGTCCAAGTATGCAAACATGGCAGCCTGCAGAACACTTCTTTCTGTTTTGATTCTTTGAGAGACTGTTTGACCTTTCCTTTGTGTCTAAAATGTGTTTAACGGAGTCGAGGAGAGAAGTCCTGCACTGACACGTTTACAGGACTCCGAGCCTGCGAAGTGCTCGAGGCATGGCTGATGGCAGCGGTGTCGTCTGAGTAATTACAGGTTTCCTGGTGGATATTACTAAAGTTACAGCTAACCAGTCTCCACACAAGGCCACTCTCCCACTGCAGTTTCAGGAGGGGTGAAAAAACAAAAACAACAAAAAGTCTTGACCGAAGAAAAAGTTGAGCAATGAAAAAAATAAACCTCTCACCCGTTTTAGGCTGTACGATTAAACAAATACAGCTCTGTCTTCTGCACACAGGGATGTTTGGCTTCTGCCTGAAATATGTAGCCTAGTATAGGCACATTTTATTATCCAGCAGGGCTCCTGGTATTTTGGAAATGAGGTAAGCTCAATTACCAACAAAGGGCTTCTCTCACTGGTCTATCATCGCACAGGGTTGGATGGCGGGTGGTGGGGTGGGGTGTGTGGAGAAACCCCTCGACTTGTGCTTTTAGACTGCAGGATTGCGGCTACAGTGACATATATTAACTTGCACTGTGTGGAAATCATTATGTCCAAATGACATAAAAAAAATTACAATTTAACATAAAATTTTAAATGTAAATGTAGGTTTGTTTAGATGCTCAAAGGGTGGTAGGGTGTTATGGCGTCTGTCTGTTCGTCTGTCAGCAGTTCACTCGTCAGCTCAACCCCTCTACCTTTTAAAGAAACTTGTTGAAACGCAATGGGAAGTATTGGAATGATGAGAGGCCTTTTGTGCTATTTGTGCTGAGATTTAATATATATAATTAGTTTCCGTAAGTCTGTTTTGTGAATGGTGTGTCTAGGGAGTGGGGACAGAACGTGACGCAGTAGGCTTCAGAGATGTTTGGGTTCCAGCCTGTCCTAGGAGCCGCCTGATGTCTCCTTGCTTCCTTATCTTAATGAGTGTTAACCATTTCTGCTCTGTGTCAGCTCTGCAGCTTCAAGGAAGGGACAGGAAGGGAGAAAAAAAATAAACAAAAAGAAAAAGAGCAGAGGGATTCCAAATAAGAAACAGTAAAGGAGAAGATAGAAAGAGGGCCTCAGATAAAAAAAAATCTGACAGCTGATAAGCAGAAGGAGATCCAGTTTACTGCACAGATAGGGTTGGAATGTGTGGCCAGATGATGATGACTGGGTCCATGACTTCACTGACCCTATCTGTGCCTGCCAGGACACATCACCACTGCCTGACTGCATGCTATCCAGATTCTGTTTTTCCTTAAAAATATTACCAAAATGATTTGATGTGCTCCTTCACGACTGTGCCTTTACGTCTCACAACATTGAGGACCCATAATTATGTCACTTAATGTTAAAAAAATCCCCCTTTTCACTGTTTTGTTTGTCATAGTTGTATGACAATATAAAATTTCTATAGAGCTGTAAAACTTTAGCATGAAAAATTAGCGTTCACTGAAATATTCCACATAATTTCATGTGAATTATTGGTCTTCGGCAACAGCAATAACATAGACTTGAGAGGAAATACAATCTGGCCCAGACAGTGTGGAGCAGTCAGAGAAGGCGTTTTAGCTGAGCATCAGAGCTCCCAGCTTTCTAATTTACAATAAATCAAAGTGCATGGATGTACCCTAAAAAGGCCTGCAGACACTGTCTCTCAGTGTGAGACAGAGAGGGCGTGTGGGCTCGAACAGATTGTATTAGCGGGAGCCAGTGTTGTGTGTGGATCAGACTCTTGCTCAGCTGTCTCCAGAGGTAATCAAACAAGCCTGCATCATGGTTCATTATTTCGTCAGTCTACTCCACAACAGAGAACTTAGACGACTTGACTATTTACAAGGAGTCACCACTCACACAGCTTAGCATGACTACATCAAGAGAAGACAGCCAGAAAAGCTAAAGGTTCACTTAAAGGGATGCATTTTTTAATGAAATCGGGTTTTGTAAAACGATTGTGAACTAATATTTTGCGATGGACAGTAGAGGTGGGAATCTTCTGGCGATTCATGTACTGATTTGATCATGGTGCATCTTAGTGCATCTTAATGCATCTATAATCACACTTCAAACAAAAATCCTGAGCATTCACCGCAGTAGAATAGTTTTCATTCAAACAAAATTGTGAGAACTAAATGAATAAAAAAAGTAGTCAAGATGATACGTACAGTGACATAAGTTTCTGAGGCAGTAGATTTCCATGCATGAGATATTAGAGATATTGTACTTGCTTTCATTTCATTTTCACAACTTTCATTTTGCTCTTGTTGTAGAATGTGGGAATTGCAGTGTTAGTATGTTTTAGACTTAGGATGGTTATGCTCTACCTCCAAAGGGTGCAACATTAGTATCTCACGGGGTTTTGACTGTTGGAGACTAGTTACCAAACCAAAATTGGGAAATAATTATAATATTAATATTTTTTTATGGGGCCAACTTTAGAAAATCACGGCTGACTTTTGTGTGTATGGCCTATTTGTTGCCCACTTCTGCCTTCGTTGGCTTGCTTTGAACGGAGTGAATATTGCCGTGTCAAATCAACACTAATAGAATTAAATGTAATCATGGTACAATGTATTTATCTCTTTAGGAATACATTGAAAAAAATATACTGGTATTTTAAACTTTTGATCTTCAAGCTTGACTTTGAAAACAGGTTGAGATTTTCCTGCACACAAGTCTGATGGAAACGTAAGCGTGAGACTTGGGTCTGAGTTTATGTTAGTTGTTCTCCCCTTTGAATAAAGTGTCCTGTGTTTTGACACCCTTGCCAATCCACCAGCAGTGTTACAGTCTACAGGAAGCAGCAGCACAGATACACAGTAAGCCAAAAGCTAAATATCAGAACTGCAATCACGTCACCTTTCAACTGAAAAAAACTAAAAAGTCAGGAAGAGGAGACATGTAGTGAGGCACGTCCTCCTTCACATTAAATTTTCCACAAAACTCTCCATGACAGCGAGATAAAGTCTATCAGGCTACAAGTTGTTATTCTCTCTCCTACACAAAACCAAAAAAAAAAAAGTTTCCAGAGCCAAACCAGAATCACTGTGTTTAAGAGCGATGGTGCAAAAACAATATTAGAGATAGATGGGAAATATGTCAAAGTCTAAAATGATTTTGTTGTTGTTGTTTCAAATCTGCTTTTCTGAGCAGAGAGTGCCTGACAGCAGTCTGCCAGCTCAGACGCCAGTCTCCACACTATCATCATGGTGTGATGAGGCAGATAGCACCGGGAGCGCTTCACTGGTTCACAGCGTGCAGCCGAGCGTGACAGTATGGGTGGAGTCGAGGGGCGGGGGGGTATTCAAAGATGGCTAGACAGTTTGCAATCACTGTGAGAAACAGACAAGAAACATTCAATCAGCTGATGCAGAGAAGACATGATGGCACCAGCAGAGCGCCAGCAAGGCAAGCTCGCCTGAGGCATAGGTCAGAAATGTTATCACTTCACCTCTGGTGACATGCAAAAAAACTCCACCATCAGGGTAAAGTCTTTGTTTCCTTTGTCTGGGGTTAAATCGGGGCGCCCACTTGTTTGGAGTGAACAAGCAGGTTTAGGTGGAGTATTAAGCCTTTGGCTCCTGTCAGATTTAGGACACAGGCAGAGGAATGTTCTTGTAAAAACTTTGTTTGAAGTATTCTGATGACTTTTTCTTTTCCAGATCAAGTCTATTCTCCATGTTCACGCTATTGATGCTAAGAGGAGTCAAACAAATATTAGACATGCAAATATGGTTTTAGGTTGAAGTATTTTGCATAAAGTTTAAAGAAGTCTAAAGAAATTGATAATGTGAAAATGTAAGTACACTTATTGTTCACTAGTATTAGATAAGCTGACCAGATCTAAAAAAAAAGAATGTGGGACAAAAAAAGATGCTTATGAGGGACGAGGTGGGAGACCTCACCAATACTGTAATATCATAACTTTTATTTAGTATAGATTTCACATCAACTGTCCTCTGCTTTGGCTTCTAGAGCACAACAATGTTTTTTTTTTCAAGTTTATGAGAAAAGGCTATATTTTAAAAAATATTCCTTAAAGTTTAACATTTAAAAAAAAAATTCTACTATAATGAAAAAAGAAGAAAACTAAACAACACAAAACCATAACCAGCTCCACACAAGTCTGCACCTGGAAGGAGCAGAACATCTGGCCTGATGTAGGACCGAGCTGCATCTGATCACTGCTGATCTCTGCTGCAGTTTTCTGTCCGTCTTCTCTGAGTTTGAGCTAAACGTGTCCACAGATCAACAAGCAGCTTTCTGTGCTGTGGGTTTCTTGTGTGAATTTTAGTGTTGCTTCAGGTTACGTTAATAAACGAGGTGTCCAAGTGGATTTAAGTGGATTGAAGACATTGCAGTGAATCAGTTAATTGCAGTGATAATTGTGAATGCTTGCTTAAGTAACACCAAATAGCCACAAGACCTGTTTGTGCTAAATGATTAGCCAGTTGTAGAACATTAGTTGCGAAAAGAGCCAAAGGAATGCCAGCAGATATTCACAAAGGAAGAAAGGAAAACGTTGCTATAATATGGTCACCAAAGCACTTTGTCTGGAGTGACGAAAACACGACGGACACTGAATGTGTCATTACAGAAACAGCTAGTTTTTATGCTGATTTTGTTTGGAGATATTCAGAAGTACAATCAAGGATTATATTTACAGACCCGCAAGTAACAAGCTTCATTCCAAATTTTACACTAGCACTTATCAGGCTAAACCATTCCCCCCTGAGCTTTGTGTGCAGGTTATTGAAAAAATTCCACAGAGATCATACGTTGACATCTGAATGTAACTGCAGGAATCCCGGAGCCAGTCGGGAAGTGTAAGTTGATCTTGAGTCATACCAGCTGTCATACTCCACTGAGGAGTTTAGAGCAGGAACCGACCAGCCTGTGGCATCCTTCCAATTCTGGAGCACGTCAGGGAATTCCCAGTAAGAGATTTATTCTAATCACACTTTTAGCATGTGGTCACTGCTGCATGCAACAAAGATAGGATGGCGACAGTCACACACAGTCCAAAGGATGTGAGCTAATGGGAGTGAATACAAAAGCATTACCAGACAGCCTGTTACAATTAACATCTAATCATGCCACAGCAGTTATCTGAAATGATACTGATACATGGTTGTATAATATTTAATAATGACTTTGCTTGTAGCTTTGTGTGTGTGTGTGTGTGTGTGTGTGTGTGTGTGTGTGTGTGTGTGTGTGTGTGTGTGTGTGTGTGTGTGTG
>JAVKLF010000011.1:8268823-8279049 GCA_034783495.1 Millerichthys robustus | reverse complement strand
GTGAATACAGTTATTACGTATGCGTGTGTGGAGAGAGCTATAATTAGTTTCTATTGGTGTATTAACAATCATCTCATGGTTACAGAGAATTTTACCACACTTTTTGTTGATGAACCACTTTTTTTTAAATTAATAGCTGAGCAAAAAACACAGCTGTTACCTTGCCCATACAAACGTGTTTAATTGTTTAGTTTAGTTTTCAACAAAGCTTTCCTCAGAGTTTCAGAACGTATTTTTATGTATTTTGGGAGGTTTTTTTCCCTGCATATGATGAATTTTGGGAATTTTAATATTTAAGACACACAGCTCCTTGTTATTGTAGAAACTTTAATCAGGTTTTTGCTGAAAAGAAGTCCTGAAAAAAGGACCGTTCATCTTGGAACTGGAACCTGGAACTTTGAAACAAACAACAAAGGTAGGAACAAAGATGTGACTAAAAAAATCAGTTGAGGTAATGGTTTATTTTCTGATATTTTATTCACATGCATCTGTTGAAAATGTCTTTGTATTACACGAAGAATTTATTTTGCTCATTTGCATACACTGCAGTCCTGTGCAAGTTTTCTGTTCATCACTTTGAAATATTTTAACGCAACTGACTTGAAAAAGCAAATATCTTAAGATGTATGCAGCACACACTGTAACAGAACAGACATTATGGTTATTATGGATAAACATATGCTATATATAAAGAAAATATGCTGACAGGAAACTGTTATGGTAAACATTAAAACAGATAATGCTTCACGGCTAAAGTTATAAAACTGCTGAAAACAAGTTTATTAACTGTGGGAAGTGTATGACTTTTTTTTTCCTGCCGCACAGAATCAAATATAGTCATCTAAAATACATAAACACTGAAAGAGCTACCCAACAGTTCTTTTCTTGGTATTTGCGAGCGTCACTACCAGTCTTCCTCTTCGCTGTCTGGCCAACCGGTGGCCTGGATGGCTGATTTTGATGGCGCCAAGCACTCTAAAGCTCTGCCATAATCAGGAACAGTGAGGGGCAGTCTCTATCACAGAGAGTTTCTTTCCTTTTCCTTTGTTTTCCACAGATTTCCTTCCTCGTTTTCTTAGATATTCTCTCCCCACTGATGTAAGTCCAAACAGAGGCCTATTTAGTAAGTAAACAGATGAATGAGAGGAGGTACTGAGCTTGGCGTCCGTGGAGTCAGCGCTCTGAGCAGAGACGTCTCTCTCTCCACCCACCCTGTGCTGACACGGCCTGTAAATATACAGCATGACAAATCGAGTGGCTCTACAGCAGCCCCCAACCAGTCTCTGGCAAGTCGGCCTGATGCCGGAGAGGCTAGCCGGCAGGCTGTGTCGGATTCACTGTCACAAGAGACACATTGTTTACAGGACAGAGAGACACTGTAACACAAACACTAGAACCCCTTGAGTGGGTGACACACTGGGAAAACCCTTGGTTTGTGGCTCCAGTGTTGGCCTTCAGGAGATCATTGCAACAAGAAGCTCATAGCAGCACTTTGTTACACTTTCTGTCTCTTTTATTCATATTGTTGATTAATCACACTACCCAACTTTTGCCCTGATTCCTCTAAAGTATTTTCAAAGGCTCTGGTTTGATTACATGGGCTTAGCTTCTCAGATTTGTCTTTGATCAAATATTTATATGTTAGATTACTAACTGGGTGTGTAAATATTCCCCATAGCTAATTTCTTTTTATGCTTTTCTCAGAGGACATCCTCTTGGGGAAAATCCATCTTGGAAGACCTCATAACAGTTTTTCTTCCTGTTTGTTTCACTCTTGGCAAAAACACTGGCTTTCATGCTTACCATACTATGTGATAAATAAAAAGGTAAAATGCTGCAGATAGGAAAAGTATCGAAATGTTACAGAAATATGTGCTGCTTTGGATCCTTCCCAACCTGACTTCTCTATAAGTTCCTTTTATGCAGCAATATTCAAAAATCTGGACTCAGTCCTTATTTTGTTTATATTTTGATTCCAATAAACTAACTTTTCTCTTAATTTTTTATGTTATTTTAAAAAAATAATCTGACATTCAGATTTGGTTCTTGTCTGTTGTGGATCATTTTTAAGCATAACAGCTGTTCTGTTGTTTTACACTTGGATTTTTAAACATTCAGTCTGCGGTTATCATTGGCATGACTGGAAGGAAAAGGAATAGAGGAAGCTTCGAAAGTCCAAAGAAAAACTAAAAAACTTGGAGATCAAGACAATTTGTTATAAGCAAATCTTTAGCTCAGGCAATGTCTCACACACTGCCAGGTTGAAAACTCTGAGTTCAAAGAAAGGACTTTCTTTGAGGAGTAGATAGGGGCAGCTGAAAAAATGTGGGGCTCCCTGGGGAACGAGTTCTCTGTGACCTCTAAAGATAGACCTGTGAGCTGCAAAGATCACACTCTCTCTAGTTCTTTACCAGGATTTCCTTCCCATGTCAAAGCCCACATGCAGCACCAGCGACATTGGCCACTTTGGGCCACCTATTGTGAGCTTTGAGCCAGTTCACTGGCTGAGGTCACACAAGGAGCCTGTGAGCGCCAGACTGGCAGGCGATCCATGGTTTCCTCCAAGATAGGAGATCAAGTAAAGCAGAGTTAGGAGTCGTTACCCTTTAAAGGTCCTAATGTTCACTGTTACTTCACCCTAACGCGCTGCTATGTCTGAGATGTGGAGCGTTATGGAGATGGTATTTTGTGTTATTATCTATTTTTCATCGACTGGCTCTCCTCTCAGAAAATCTGATATCATCCTTGTATCCTTGTATCAGCTTACTTAATGCAGACCGTATTAGTGATGTGTTATGTAGCATTAGCATATAAACTGGAGCTCCATTAGTCATGACCTGTACTTTTGCCCCTTATGAATACTGTGTTACCTCAAAAGTATATCCGTTTTTTCAAACTGTTCTGTAGGTGATGAAGACAACAGTCATACCAACTGATTTTATTTTGTGGCTTACATCAGACCAAACCTCAACCTAACCAGGTGATCATGACCAGTTTGTATTAACCAGTTTATTAACCTCTCCCATACTGTCATTATTGCAATGTAATTAATAACTGTACCTGTGGATGAAACTCACAAAAAATGCCCAGGAACATTAGGAGCTTCAGAAGCTCATATGCATTAGTTTTAGTTATTGTTTGGGGTAATTAGTTATTTCTTCAGAGGTTGGTGGCAGTAAACGTCTCATACATAAAACCATGACCAGGGTATACTAAGATTTTTAAATAATTTAGACATAATCTAATAAAAACTAATTCAGTCACAGTCAATTTAAGGTAGATTTTATTTCTATCTAATGGGGTTTTATTGGTAATGATAAGCCTAAACTTTGGCATCAAATCAAAGTAACACCACCATT
This sequence comes from Millerichthys robustus, assembly GCA_034783495.1. Lineage (NCBI taxonomy): Eukaryota > Metazoa > Chordata > Actinopteri > Cyprinodontiformes > Rivulidae > Millerichthys > Millerichthys robustus. The sequence continues at coordinate 8,275,690 of JAVKLF010000011.1, read as the reverse complement.
TCATTTCTTTAAACAGTATATTAACAATACATTGTACTGTGCATGAGAATCAGTTATCATTGTGGCTCATTTCTGCACAGCTTCTAACATAAAATCTGGTCAGCTTTCAGTTGTATTGCAATGATTGCTCACCAATCCCAACAGTAAGTAAGCTTTGTCTCCTGAACTCATCTTCAGTGTTTTATCATCGTCTACTGTGTTGTTATGAAAACAGTTTTTAATGACTTCATCAAAACTTTTGCCTCATGTTGCCCTTTTATTACCGACATTAGGACAATAATATTTCTCCCCAATCTTTTGGTTTTGTGCCATTTTTAAGCATTTCATCATTTACATCTATTTTAATCTTTTGCACTTTTTTGATGAGACAACCAGTCATTCATTTGATCAAAATTCCTTTTTTGGATTTAAATGTTTGCACTGTTTGGATTTCAGCCTCAAGACTATTACTTCGGCCTTAATGGTAAGAACAAAAGCAGGGAAAAGGAGAAAGTGTGTCCTCAGTACAGACCTAACCCTGATGAGACAGTAGCCTATGTCTGAATGAGCACAGCTACAAATTAGGATGGCCTCCACTCTGCAAACTGTTTTAAACAAGCCATCAAAACATTTGAGCTTCATGTGGTTGATGTAATGTATAAGGCACTGCCCATGGATATGTGGTTAAGGTTAGCTATAAAGTCGGTAGGCCATAGAGTTTGCTTGTTTTCTGAACATAGCCAGAGAAACAGGGTGGGCATTCCACTCTTTAGTGATAGTGAATTGACCGTAATCATTATCAGCTCTGGGGTAGTGAATGGCTCCCACTCTGTACAGGCGGCTACATGTCTGACCTGTCTGGGGTGTGACGAGGCTCTGCTCGTTGGGAGAACTAAATGCTCAGGGTTGGGGTCACTCCGTGTCTGACGCCTCTATCTCCGTGCCATTTGCTGCAATGGTTCTGATGACATGTTCTTCCTGAACATGTCTGGTCTGAGCTCCTTTGTGGATGAATTTGCTCGCGGCTCACAGTCTTGAGGGTTGTCTATTTTAGGAGGTCATTTAGAGCTGGACGTTGTGTCTCCCCAAATCAGCCTGTCTCCTGATACTGCTATCAACTGTCGGCTTTTTAACAGGGAGTCATGGCAGTTTACTAAAGTGACGCCAAGGAAAGGACTTATCAGGACCCCAACACCAGATTAGATGGTTGGTCTTTTAATGAGCATCCTTGAAAAAGGAAATGGAGGGGGGGACTTACACACAACAATAACATTATTATCTATGGTCTTGACAGAATAGGAAATACTCATCAAAGTGCTCTGTCTAAGAGAAAATGTCAGTCATTTCTCAAGTTCCAAGACATATAGCGGCCTTTGAGAATTTGTTGTGTAGAGCTGTGGTGTGCTTGTCTTTATTTAAAATGAACAGTTTCCCTGTAAGATGTATTTGTTGGTCACTGATGTAATTTTCCAATTGTTTTTGTGTGTTTAGTGTTTAACAAAATACAAAACAAAATCATCAATCAGTCCAAATGAAACTAGTCAGTTCAGTCTTTTAAGGAATTTATTTAACACGAATGGAAAGTGTTCTGTTGGTTCCATTTTCTCATTTGGCTCCTTTTTCTGTTTTGAACATTAACTCACTGGTCCCAACAGGTTTGTTGGCCTCATCTGTAAATAAATGTGAACATAAAGCTAATCTGCATGCTTTTATGTTGTGAAATTAGTCATTCAAATCAATAAGATGGTAAGTAAGCAAAACTTATTCTTCCTCGTTTCTGAGTAACTCTGACAGTTTAACCTTGGGTGAATGACTCAACTCACAGGAATAATATATACCATTTTGTTTGGTGGCTGTGGCCTGCCCAGTTCACAGTTCCAGAGTAAAGAAAAGTCATAAAATCTGTTTGTGCTTGAGTGATGTCACACTTGGCATAATGTTTCACTGTGGATTTTTGAAGGGTTAGATTTATTAGCATTCAGAAAACATTAAAATCGTACAGTGGTTTAGACTAAGTGCCTTCATTCTCTTTCAATCTCTTTGCCCTTCTCTTGACTTTGCAAAACTCCCATATTTTGGTAGGATCGAAGTTTGTTGCCCTCAAAACTACATGCTATGGAGCTTTAAAGTAATGAAATATGACTAATAGGAGTGGATCGAATGGAAACACTGCTGAGAATTTGAATGCAACTTTGAAGCCACTGGTCTGTAAGTGAATGATATCCACCTGAAGTGTGAAAATTTCACTCTCTGCCAGTTAGTTTTGGCTCAACTGCTTCTCTCTGGAACAGTTTTCCCTTTTTTACACTACTTGCATGAAAGGCAAAAAGCAGTCAAATGTCAAATTTATTTATGCATTAGATTATTTTATACAGTCAAATGAACTGAGTGCAAATATGCAGACTGGTTAACTTTTTTAATAAATCCAGTTAGTGTCTAAAAAGAGGAAAATATGTGACATCAGCTTAATACATTTATTTCAATGACTGTGCTGTATGGCCAAAGGCAGTGTTTTTCATAGTGGGGGCTGTGGCCCCCAGGGGTCCACCAGAGGGCAATAGGGGGGCCTCAGAAAACTAGAGAGAAGATAAGAAAAAAAGCTAAATTCTTAAAAATGTTTTTCATCATTATTATTAAATCAAATCTGTTTTTCAATCATTATTTTACGACATGATTTAGAATAATGTTATTTAAAATAACTTGAAAGAGGTTTGGTTTCTTTTGTCCTGTTCTTGTTGACAACAATTTGTTTTTAGAGGGAATTGTTTAAAATATTTTAGTTTAAAAAATACTTACGTAGTTTAAACAAATGTAAAAATTATTGAATAGTGAGTAAAAATCAGGGAAGAAAATTAAGTTGAAGTTGTTTTTTTTATATATTTTATGGCATTGTTTGTTAGTTTGCAAAAAGGGGTCCCCAGTCAGATGTTGTTGCTGTTTGGGGAACCATGGTATGGTAAAGTTTGGACACCCTTGGTCTACGGAACGAGCATAAAACTCCATCCATCCATAGTGATCTCCGGAGATTTCAACCATACCAATTGCTCAGCTAGTCTTACAAATTTTCTGCTTTCTGTTTGGTTTGTTCATGAGGTTTTATTTGTATTTGGCTTTGCATTTCTTTGTTTTGCTAAACAATTTATTCTGTAACAATTTAATTTCCTTTTAGTAAAAAGCCCAAGTTTATATGTTTGCGCTGTTCTGTCTGGAGTTTACTCACTATAAATAAAAACTATTAAACAAGTTAATGGCTTCCAGTTCTGAAGATCCAGCTGTTAATGTTGGGGAATAACTTTTTTTTTTCCTGTTGTGTATTTGTTGTGTGTTTATGTGTGTCTTTTGTGTATATGCATTTACATAAACCTGATTATGTTCTGTTTAGTGGCTGATTATAAGTCTACCCCAAGAATTTAGGTTTACATTTGTAGTTTTGGTGGTGGTGTTGGTGGTGGTGGGGGGCTGTTCAGTCAGGCCTAGGCTAGGGCCCAGAAGGTCAGCCCAGAGAGAGGCCCACATAAGCAGGCTCCAGTGCTGCTGAATGGGGTTGATAATGGCCTCGATCAGAAGGAATGCGTTCATGGAGCCTTTCTTCTGACAGCCTGCCCCTGAGGACAGGAATTACTCTGACTGATACAAAAAGAAGATGACAAAAACAGTGCCTCAGGCAATGCTTTCCTGGACTTCTTGTCTCCGCTTCAGATAAATGAATCAAATTGCTTCAAATTAAAGATTTGACTTCTTTTCCTGTGGCTTTTTTTTTTTGTTTGTTTTCTGTTTTTGCAATTTTATTTAAAAAATAATAATTTTTCAGTGCAGCATCACACTGGAGAAGAAGCAGGCAGAAGGGGAGCTTTGAACTGGACCAGTTGCTTCACAAAAAAATATAACTATCTGCTTCTGCTCCTATCTGCTTATCTGGAACTGGGAATTCTAAAGAAATAAAATTGCATTGATAAAATAAAAATGGCGTTATGAAATAATTTTTCAATATTAGCTTAGCCTTCCAACCACACAGTTTTTATAGCCACATTCCCCCAAACCCTCCCCATCCACGCCCTGTTTATTGAATTATTAACTATTTTTTGTGACTGCCATTTATGCACTGATGGAAATTTTGACCATGTTACAATCTTTGCAGATTTGTAATTCTGTCTGCAAGGATTCACTTTAGTTTATTCCTCAATATGCCTGCAGTTTTCTTTCTTTGTTAGTTCCATTGGTTTGGTTTCTAACTGCAAGTTGAATCAATTATCTTTCCTTTGTTGATGTATGAAAGTATAAGGTACAGATCTCTGGTTTATACTAAATATGATCAGCTAGATTTGGATTAAACTAGTCAGACCAGTACAGAGACATCTTAAAAGATGTCCCAAATAGACTTTGAAATAGGCTTTATGTATTTGGGAAATTAATATTAGGTCAGAGGTTGAAACATTATTGTATTCTTCTAAAAGTACATCTGATCAAATAAGATCCAGTGTTCTGATGTTATTATTTGATAACAAGATATTAAAACAGCCTACATTTAATTACCATAAATTTGCCTGGAGCATGTTTTGCTCCAAACTGGTTCTCCTAGTTCAGTGGTTCTTAACCTTGTTTGAGGTACCGAACCCACCAGTTCATATGCACATTCACTGAACTCTTCTTTAGTGATAAATCAAATAACACAACTGAACAATGTTGAGTTATTATGAATAACGGTAGTTAAATAAAGTTTGATGTAAATGATCGTTTTGTTTCGCTTAGTGTGCCTTTATAATAGGAGGCGCTATATGTGTGAAAATAGATCCGTTCGTGGATATCGGGCTTTATAATCCGGTGCACCTTATGGTCTGGAAAGTACGGTAATGTAACGTGATCATCTGCAGCAAGTGATGGCCAAGCAGGGTGTGGAAGCACCACAAATTTACATAGTGAGTCAGGTGTCTTGACCTCCTTGGCAGAGGCTCCGCTGAACCCCTGAGACCGACTCACCAAACCCCTAGGGTTTGATCAAACCCTGGTTAAGAACCACTGTCCTAGTTAAATGATGTAGATAGCTTTGTGTAACTTAACAGAGTTTGTCCCAATATGGGTTATTTTTTGTTGCTTTTTTTGTTTTTACAAGTTATCAGTGTAAATTCAGTTAAACACACCAGTTGGGATTAGACAATTTACTATAATTCCTCTGTCTCTTAGCCTTATGTAATGGTAGTTGCTTGCCCACTTTGTGCCAAACATCAGTAGTTTAAGCTTGACTAATTTGACCACTGGAAGATTACCCTGAGGTCTCCAGGGGTGCACGGACCTGGACCTTCACGAGGAGAGGGGAGGCCAGGGGACAGGCCTGTGTGAACAGCTGTGCCCTGTTTTAGATCGCTGTTCTCAGTTACGTCCTCCTCTTTGAAGAAGTCTTTCCTTACACACTTTCACACATGCAGCATGCATTAGTGGAGCAGGGCTTGGAAATGACTGCACAATGAAAGCCTCAAATGCCTCAGCTTTGATGTCTCAATTTACAAAAAGGACTGAGATGTTTTCAGTTGCTATTGAGTTGCAGTTTTTATTTTTTTTAAACCAATCTTCTAATAACAAAACCCATTGTTTTTGTAAAACATGGCACTGTCATGTATTCCATTCATGTCGGGCTGCCACAGAATATTTCCATGAGTCGGAGCATTATTTGGCATTGCAAGGATGTGTGGTCAACTTTGAAGTACAATTCTAATGCATTTGAAAAGTAATTAAAATTAATCAGCTCTGCTCGATTGATTTATAAACACCTTTTTACCTGCTCGTCATAAATGATGTAAGCTGATTTACTAACCCTTAATCCAAGCTTCAATAATCAATAAGGCAAAGTGCACGACTCACAAAATCATAAAATCTGATGGATATTTCATAGCCCCATTAATAATTTCTATCTGCTTATCTGGATAAAAGCATCAGCTTTATGTTAAAATTTCACATATAGGTGTGGAAATTTCTCCTGGAAATAGATTTTGTTCTGAACTTACATCATTGGCACAATCAGTCAGGAAAAGTAGAACGCAACAAGAAATGACATGCCTGTCAGCTGCAGAGCACACAGGGGATCTGAGATGCTTTAACAGTTGAACATATTAATTAATTGATTCACCATCATGGCTGACAACAGCTTCAGCTGCCTGTCTTTAAACCCATTAATGAATCTGCATAATGGACTTTGGGGTTTGAGCGAATGTGCAGAACAACATAAGCATCGAAGTATGTTTTATTCAACAGTTGAGGCAAACATCCTCAGAATGTACAGGTTACCAAGAGTGGATTCAAAACGAGTTTCTAAATTAAATACTAGACTTTTCTGTTCCATTTGCATTGTTTTACAATGAGTGAGATGACTTTGCTTAGTCAGATCATCAATATTTATATTAGCAGTTCATTATCACTTATGGCCACATGGAGAAGTGTGAACAATAATTAATTTGTCTTGTGTCTTTGTGTGTATGTTCGCTTGTTTGTCTGTTAGCAAAAAAAAATCATAGGAACCTCTGAATGGATTTTAACAAAGCAATCATTGAGTGTTCATCTACAGCTGAATAAACTTTGAAGTCAATCCAATTCAAGATGGCCACCACATCTGATAAAACCCATCCTAATAAACCTCCTCATGTTTGTCTATACTGAAGCACAAATAAATATTGCTGTCAGTCAAACCAGCCAGTATTTAGATCAGTTGGTTGAGTATTTAACATCACTCCCTTAAAATGTTGCTCATTGTACCATTTGGATGTGTTCACATTTTACAGCTTCACGGACAGATTCAAGCTCAAGCAGCTGCCCCGACCCAACTTGGATTAAGCGGGAGATAATGGATGGATGGATGGATGGATGGATGGATGGATGGATGGATGGATGGATGGATGG
>JAVKLF010000011.1:8225207-8236252 GCA_034783495.1 Millerichthys robustus | reverse complement strand
AAACTTTCTGAAAGTAATCATTAAAGTTACATCTACAACCAACAAACTCCTGGGGTAGTATGAGTACAGCAGTCATTTCAGTGCCCTCTGTGTTTCATATGGTCGTTACATTTGACCACTTCAGTACGATCCCTCAGGGACCCCCTTCAGCTCAGGGTGATAGACAAATGCCTTATTGCTGCTGTATGGTGACGGCTGCAGTCAGAATGCGAGAGGACGAGCGTCCCATACAGGACACTTAAAACTGGCTGAAAAGATGGGACATGCCAGCTAATAGGCTACAGCACAGTTAGCAGCACTACTTTTTTAGTACTCCCGTAATTTTAAAAAATAAAATCTCAGGCTGGCCCTAATACTTTGTCAAATTTTATTTCTAAGGTTGTTTTACTTTATAATAAAAAAGTATGCATTTATTAAAGTGGGTGACCTGCCTAAGCTTGCTAGATGTTAGCCTCTCCAATGCTAAAGTCAACCTATCAGTGCTAATGGACAACAAAGGGAGTCCAGAAGGTGACCAGCCTTGCTAAGACATGCTATAGCCACTAGACTCTCCATTGCAAAACACAATTTTCAAACTCCCTTTATTTTGCACGGAAATCTCTCTAATGTTGGCTTTAACAGAATTGCTTTACTGACACTTTCTGCTTCAGACTGTGAGGCAGCAGCTCCTGAATGCAGAGTGTTACAGCTGTACTCTGATACATATTTTTGGGCCTGAACGATTGTGGTTGTCCCGGTCTGTGGTGATTTTGTTTTTTTAAATGTGACTTTGAAAGAACCAATCATAGCTCACTTATACTGTGCACCAAGTAATTTGAAGTACACTTACGTAACACAGACTCTACAGTTTTTGGAAAAATAAATGTATTGTGCTCATTATTCTCACTAAAGGCACAACCTTGTTTTTTTCTACAGACCCAGTTTGTAGCAAGTTTTAAAGAGGTCTGACAATTTTTTCCCTCCAAGTTGACGAGAACATCTAGGAACGCTGCCCCCCACCCCCTTCATTTTATTCTGCAGGCCTCTTAATATGTTCCATATTGTGTGTTTAAGTGGGGTGGACTCAGGAAATGCAGTCACACTGCTTTACCTTCCAAGCTTCCAGCTTGAGGTTTGGCTTCAGAGACAGTGGTTGTGTGGACCGGGGCTGATTGGGTGGCGGGAGCTGCCGAAACACCACTTAGACCCAGCCTAACTTTCTTTTCTGTGGTCTTTCCTCCTCCTCTCAGGAGCCGAGGCATCCAAGTCCATGATTCTGTTTTGTTGTGTTTCTTTGCTTGCTGAGAAACCAAATGGAGAATGAGCAGTTGTGGCTCTTTCTTGGAGAACTGACTGAAAGAACACTTATGACCTCTGAAAAAAATGTGAAAACTTATGTCACTGTTTGTGTGTTTCTTTAGAGCATTAGGGTTACTGACTTAGACTCATTATCAACATGTATTATGAGTGCTAACTGATTGCATGAGATCTGGTTTTAAAACCCTATGCTTGTTTGTTAGCCAAATATCTCATGAACCACAGGACAGGTTTTAATGAAATCTTCAGGAAATAACCTATTAATATCTCAGACAGTTTTACAAAACTTGAGGTAAAATCTGCTGTGGTGACAGCTGGGAGTCATTTACAAAACATACTCAGAGCTCTACACATTGTGCAACATATTTGTTAAAAACATTAGCATTAATTGTTAGTGTCAGCCCTGGTTGCCTGTTAGCAAAATGTCTTGTGAGTCCCTGTATGGATTGTAATGAAACGCTCACAAAGTAAGAACTGGATGAAAATCTGTAGCTCATTAAAATGGTTGCCACAGGTTATCAACTTAAATCATCATAAAAATAGTTAGAATTCAGTCAGTTTTACAGTTGTATTTTTTATTTTTTTTTGGTAGTAGCTGAGAGTAATTTTCAACACATTGTCTACGATCTATTACATCAGAAAGGGTCTCACAGTATTGCATGAGAGTGTTAATGATGTTGTTTGAAAGGGTTGACCAAATTGGCTTAAACTCTGTCCTTCTCTATATTGTCTCTGTGTCTCTTATGTAAAAACTAACAAACAAACAAACCAATAAATAAATAAAAGAAACAAAGGGCATGAATATATCCTAATAATGACCCCACTTCCTCTTGTGTGACTTTCATTAAGCTGGTGTCAGGGCTCGGCTCACTGGAGCTGCTGGAGCCTGCTGGACAGCAGGAGGCCGGCTCTGGGAGCATATATATCTCTGAGAAGAGTAAAGGCAAGTGAGGTGACTCAGATTCCCAGAGGTCAAGTTTCATATTCCTGGGGCACACACCGCTGTCTGTCTTGACACTGACATACCTGCTGAGTGTATGAGTGCCAGCCAGGGGCCAGGAATGTGACTGCTGTAGTCTTTCTGGGTCACATGAAGTTGGTGCCATATCTCCACAGTCACTGGGAGAACTCTTACTACTCAGATTATGTGTTGTGAATGACTGTCATCTACTTACCAGTTTTAGCTCAATATCTGTAGAATTAACCGAGTTATTGAAAATTTTTTATTGGATAAGATTGCTTCACTCAGAATCAGCTTGGAGTCCCACAAACAGGACTTCTTCCAGTCTCATTTAAACTGAACCGATGGCGTTACAACATCTCTAAACAAAACTGAGTTGCCTTTTTCATTCATTGTATTAGGATTTTATTGGAAGGGGAGTATATCAGTCCAGCTGCACACAGTGGCTTCCATCAGTTTAACAACAGTGTTTATTTCACTGACTTTAAAACTGGACCTATAAGAGTAACCTGAGTTGGAAGTTGAGCTCTAATTTGATTTAAGTGATGCCTTCTATACTGTCGTCACATATAAATTTCAGAGCCGTGCAGACTGTTTCTGCATTACTCAGACTTTAAGTTGGACAGCCTTTGTTTAACAACCAAACAGCTAAAATGCTTTTAAACTCGCCTCTTTCCCCCTGTGTAAATGTTTTATGAGCTATGACATCTTCCTGGGTCTTAAAAGCAACATAGATAACTACGGTGCTGCTTGGCAAAGCTGTGCCACTGCAGCAGAGAAGCAGAATTACAGTAAATTCACATTAATAGAAATGTATGTTTTTGTTAAGCAAAGTTTTTGCACAATGATTTAGAATTGATGAAAGGGAAAATCTCAGGATGTTCAGTTTCCAGGCTCCCTGTGAACAAACGTGTCCCCTTAGGGCTTCCCGACCAAATGAGAGGAGCTGGTGTTAATGCTTTGTCTTATTCCTTGAGGGGGCCGTGCAAAATGGTCTCTATTCGAAATTCTTGGGGTTTTGTTTGGGTTGTTTGTCTCTATTTCAGCTAGGCTGAAGTCCCAGCTGCTTCTCTTGTCCCGTGCCATCCCATGTGAGGCTGTTAAACATCTTAATCTGCAGCTGTCTTTCATCTGGCTCCTGTTAAAGCCTCAACAGAAAGATTGGGAATGCTGGCTTCAGTCAGCACCTTGTGGTAAGACAGAGGGGAGAGGTGCAGCGAGGGAGACGGACAGACAGGAAATCACACAAATCTTTTTATCAAACTTCTTCTGATAAATAAGTCGAAACACAAGGATTAAAACTATTAATCATTCAAATGCACAGTTTTCCTGTTTATAGTTTATTTTTAAATCCAAAACTTTCAGTTCCATTTTTATGTCATATATAAGATTAATTTGTGTAAATTTTGTAACTTTCTATTGCTTGCTGTCGTTGTAAGTGGGCAATCATGTAACCATCTGTGTCTGCGTGTGAGGTTTTGTTTGTGTGTTATCAAAATATCTGATGAACTAGAGAACAGATTTCAGTGAAACTCTCACAAAGTAAATATTAGATCCACATCTACAACTGGTTAACATTTAATGTCAACTTGATAGAAGATGGCTGCTACAGCTAATCAACTTTAGCAAACACATTAATGGTTTTAACTCAGTCATGTTTGGAGATTTGAGCGAAAATTGATTGTGGTAACAGACAGTGATTCCCAATACACACTCTGAGCAATAACAGACTGTGTAAGATCTTTGCTTAAAACTTTGCTATTAACTGTTGTAGCCTGTTTGTCTGCCTGTTAGCAAATTCTCTCTTGAACCACTGGACAGATTTGAACAAAGATCTTAGTAATTAGTGGATCAACAACTGATTAACATTTGGAGTCAACCCCATTCAAGATGGCTGTGACAAATAAACAATCCTGACACAAAAATAGCTCTAACTCTGGCAATTTCACAGATGTTGAGCTAAAATTTAGAGTGGTAGTGATTGAGAGTCATCCACAACTCATACTGCGAGAGGTAAAATTTTGACATGCATAAGTTTTAATGGCATTCTCTAGTTCTTATCCTGCAATTTTGTTCAGATAACTCTTTGCTCGTTGGCCTCATCACCTCTCCAGCTTGTACTTGTTAAGGCTAAGCACAAAGACTCATGTGAGCCAGCTACAATTATGTTGTTATCTGTGCTTCTTTGGCAGCTCGCTGCAGCACATGATGGCGCGGTTCTCAGAGATTCCTCTGCAGATTTATGCCAACGGCAATCCCTTCGCCTGTGGCAGCAGGTATGAGTGGCGGCAGCCTGTCAGAGCCTACAGGCTCAATGATGTTCTTACAGCCATTAACACGGTGAGCTATTGCTAATAGGAATGAGCCCTGAGCAACAGGAGCGGGGTCAGCTGCAGTACAATGGCACCTCCTGCATCCAACAACCAGGAGGTGTTTTGAGGAGGGTCCTCCAAGTCACAAACTGCCTTTTCCTCGCTCCACTTAAAGTCATCTAATTATTTCACTATTTTTTATTTTCTTTTGCCTGTATGAACAAAATTGAGCAATCCATAGGAATTAATATAAATACTGTAATGACTGCCCTGAGGGCGGCTCAAAATTGTCATAATAGCAGGCGTCGTGCAAGCTGAAAGAAAAAAAGAAAATCCTCATTACACTTGCTCCTGCATTCTTCCTCAATGCTCGACGTGCCGCAGCTTGTCACTTTTACTTGCAAAGTGCACATGTGCATCTGCCTGTCATTCCCCCAATGGGCTCCAAATCAAAAGAGGAAGCATAAATCTGTTTGTGTTATGTTTGAGGAGGATGTAATAAAATTCCTATTTCTTTTAATAATGTATTTTAAGTCCCAGGTCTGTGAAAAAAATTAGGCTACACATACTGCCAAGCGCTCACTCTCGGGTGTGTAGGTTTAAACTGGGGGCAAGGTAAATGTGGCCCCTCCGTGTTGGCTTGTTTCTGCTGGCACCCGTGAGTTTTTTTTTCTTTCTTTTTTCTGAGCACAGCCAGGCGTTTGCTTGCATTTCACTGGTGAGGGCCTCAGTCGGTGAGGTACAGTGTCAGGGGGGATTTTTTTTCCTCCAGTGATGGCTCCGCTCCAGCCTATAAGAGCCGCGCTCACATCTAAAGAAAAAGGGCCTGCGATGTGTCAATGTGATCACTGTGGGAGAGAATACAAAAGAACAGGCAGGTGGTTGTTACAAGGGGTACGATGGGCCGGAGTCGTGTCGATGGAGGCTGGTCAGACTGTACGACACGACGAGTCGAAGAGCGGTTTTATTTTTGTTTTCCACTGAACAAATATTTGTGACTGCATTATGGGGGTTCCACCTACAGACAGCAGTTCTGGGACACAGAAGGAGTTTGTTTTCATCCTTTTCATCTTCACCCCCACATCCCCATCCTCCTCTCGCTGCAGAGTTTTTAATATCAAAGTGCACAGTCTTGACATGGGGTATGTCTCAAACAAGGGGTCTTTTGTAGGAGTTGGGGGGTAGGAGGGTTCCCTCACACTGGCCAGGGGACGACAAGAACTTGTCAACCCTTGTTCGGTTTGAAAAGGAAGATGAAGAGAGGTGAAAAGGGCTGGGACAGAACCAGCTCCTCTGCGGCACACAAAAGAGATTATTTAGGTGTCTTGTATGGAGGCTATGAAACAGAATAACTTAATTGGAGCTTATTAAGCAGCAAGACAGTACTGTAGATATGAACACTTATCATTTTTCAGATTCCCGGTGTAACAGGGACTGAGTGTCTCTGCGTCTGACTGCAGGAGGAGGGGAACCACAACTAATGAGAAGGAAAACTTTTGCACTTTACCTTGTCTGCTTATTAGGCAAGCAACCCTAAGCACTGTGGGACATCAAGTGTCAATAAAATGTTAAAAAGTGTCATTTACACATTTTCATTATTTAGCTTCCTTTCAGAGCATAAAATTCTAGTAAAAAAAAATTCCACAAACAGTTTATTGTTATTTAGCTCACTGTTCTTATATTTTACAATTTTTTACTAAGTGTTAAACGTTACGTGTAAATGTTAATTCCTAAATGTAAATGTAAAAATCAAAGCTTAAATGTTGCAGTGAAAAGCTTACATCTCAGACTTTCAGAGTGGAACACAGCCTTTCCATTGGTATGCAGCTTTTGTTGTGATGTCAGTGATAAAACACTAACGCTGCTAAAGACCCTACAAGACATCAAACTTTCAGTTGCGGCCAGTGTCCAAGCTGCCGGACCATCTATATTGTTTTCGAGGAACACATTTTGAATTAAAATTTGAAATGCCATCTTCAGCAGCGGAAAGGTAAATGGTAAAATGGCTTGTACTTATATAGCTTATAGTAAGCTACATTGTAGCCACAGCTGCCCTGGGGAAGGCTGACAGAGGCGAGGCTGCCATGCACCGGCGCCACCAGTGACCACCACCAGCAGGCAAGGTGGGTGAAGTGTCTTGCCCAAGGACACAACAACTGAAAAGGATGGGACGGGATATCGAGCCGGCAACCCATCGGTCACAGGACGACTCCTCTAACCACTCTTCCACAGTGGCCTGAAAGGTAAAAAAAAAAACACTTTCACATGAACCACTAAACCTTAAAGATTAGAGTATTTCAAGATGGTAGCAATTTATGTTGAGCTGGTCCCACTTTGACTTATCACGCTTGGCTGGGGAGGACTCAGGTGCAGACGGATAAGATGGACTCAAGGGGATAAAATAAATCATGTTTATTTATAAATCAAGACGCTGATGTGGCAGCAACAAAGCTTACAAAAAAATACTGGCAAGGTAAAAAAAAGCACTAGGAGGATGAGCAGGAGACAAAAACCATGACCACCAAACAACAGGCAATGACCCGACAAGGAGGAAGTGTGGAAGTACCAGTTATATACACAGAGAGGAGAGAGAATAATGACCAACACCTGGGGGGAGAGGCTGATTAGAACTATGGGCAGGTGTGACTCATGACAGAGAAGCAGAGAGGGAGAGAGTAAACAGAGGGAGAAGATGAGGCCAGGAAACAAGAGAAAACAAAACTCAAGGAAGAAAAACTCAAATCCTGACATGACTAGCCTTTTGCTTATCAATAAGGTCAGAATTAAACTCAAAATTTTCTATATAGTATCACTCAAAGAGCCATCTAGAACAGGTTATTATAATAAATGTTCATTACCTTTCCAAAAAGCCACACTTCAAAAAATCTGAACTATCTCTTTAAGGTGTAAATGAAAAACTAACATTTCTCCACATCCTACTTTTGAACATTTGCATCCCATATTCAACTGAGATGCTCTTCAAGCAATTGACTATATTGACCAGTTTCTTCATGGTAAAAAGGTAACTTGCTGAACTAGATTCATCCATCCATTCAATATCTGTTACCCACTTCTTTCTTTCAGGGTCACGGGGGTCACTATTTATCCAGCAGTCACAGTGCGAGGGGTGGGCTACACCTTGGACTCATCCACAGTGAGGCACTTTGTAAAACACATAATTGTTTAACCATGTTTAGGAACAGCATCCACGTTTGGCCACTCCATTGAATCTCACTGCCAATATTTTATGTAATAAAGACTTAAAACCAATGAGAACTTTGACATCTTTAAGATTCTCTGGATTTACCTTTACAGTAATTGTTACATGAAAAAAATCATCAAATAAATCTTTTATTTCTGTCAAAAGAAGTTTTAAAAAGTCACTGAAATGTGCTTGACTAAGAAATTATTGTTTGCAAGCAGACGTCTATTCTTCCAAACTGCTTCCCGTCAGCTGTGATGAAAACTTGGATCTTCTTCCCACGTTATGTTTTGTCAAAAGCAACAGGCCCACATGTTGATCGGTATCTGCAATTCCATTTGCAGTGGCAGATAAAAATCATCACGCAACATCACTGACTCATCCAGGTCTGTGTCAGTGAGCTGCACGTGCTGTGTTCTGATTAGCTGCTTTAATCTTTCAATCGCCACCTTATTTCTGAGAACATTGAGCTGTTTTTGTTCTTTTCTGCCTTGATGACAAGGCAAAAATTAGAAGCAAACAAAAAAATCTAATCAATTAGAGGCAGCTCAACTCTAGACAGACTAATTCAACTTAAAATGCATATTTAACGTGATCATATAAACTTTAAATTTTGACTCTAAAGGCTGTCTATTTGAGTGGTGTTTTTGTCTGCTGGTGTGAAGATGTGCGTTTACAGTTAGCTGTGATGTACACGTGCGGGGAGGAGGAGGAGAGGGTGAGGATGTTGTGGCCGGTAGCCAGCCCCAGATGTGCTGGCAACCATGTTTTGGGCCTTGTTCTGTGTTGTAAGTGCGCATCGAGGAGCAGCTACTGGACACTGAGGAATCTGGACAGCAGATGGATGGTAACCGCTGCAGATAAACTATTAGGCTATTAGAGACACAAAAAAGTGAATGTATATAATTAAATAGGTAAATAAATCAAAGATCCCTTGAAGGAGTGCAAATCACCGGACACTTTTGATGTCAGAGTCAGAGTTTTTTTATATTCTGCGGTTACAACGTTATATGTCATAGATGTCCATGCCTTTTCCCACACTGATATGAAAACATAAACCTGAAGCAGAAGAAGTAACATTTCTCTGCCTTTTCCATCCACTTTGTTGTTCATCGTCACGCAATACAAAAAAATACCCCGAACACATTGCTGTTTTGCAACACTTGGGTGGGGAGTAAATACTCTAGCTGGGAAGTAATACACAAAGTTTAAAAATGTTCCTGTCCTGTACCATGTGGGAAGTCTAGCTGAAGCTCAGGAGGAGTGGAAGTGTTCTGTTATGGTGCAAGATGGACATCTGGAGATGATTAGAGACAATTTGTTTCTGTCAGAGCACAAAGTTCCTGCCTTCTGTGTGGGTGATAGATAAATTAATAGGCTTCCAATGAATGGAACAAAAGAGGACTCACTCATCAGTGAAATACTTTGACACCAGAGCACTCGGTCATGCTTGTTTTGGACTGTTTTCCTGTTTAGTATGTTTCATACAATGTTACTGCTTTTGCAAATTTTAGCCAGGTCAGCTAATAAGCTATCTTATTTAGAAAATAGATGCCATGATTTCTGATTTTTGTAGCTTTAATGATTTTCAACATACTTAGCTTTGTTCACAAATATTTTCCAGGGGGCTGTGGTAGGTCAGTGATCAGTGCTGCAGGTTTGGATTCCAGAGGCCACAGGTTTGAGCACAGGTCGTGTCACTGGGCATGAATCAATTAACATTTCATGCAGTTTGCTCACTGTGGTGACAAAGGAGGCAGTCGAAAGAAAAAAGAAGATTCTGAAATATCTTCCCAATAGAAATCAATAGAGATCTCCTCAGTTGCTTCAGAATTATTAGTTGCTTCAGTGTACTTGATCTGTTTTTTTCTATTTTCTGTTCTAGCTAGCTTTTTGCTACTTTTAGATTTTAGCTACTGCTCTGCTTCTTTTAGTCTAAACAGCTCAGTTTCCTGTTCTTCAGCATATGTCAGCAGTACACACACATTGCATTGTCACAAAAATATAAAACATGCATTTTTTTTTACATTTTGTTTTGTTTTTCCATCAGCCGGGCTAAATGATAAAGTTTTCTTCTGCCTGTGGATTCTCTGCTCACACACATTTATAAGGAACACGTTGGTTGATGACCCCGCTAATGCTTATTCTTTCCCTAAAGAGTAGAGATAAAGACAGAGAGGAAAGCAGGAGTGGTGCAACAGATTCCACCCTCCCACCCCACCCCCATCTCTTGTCCTCCCCAAGGGGATCGGATGTTCTCAGCCGTTATAAGCAAGCAAAGCTGGCGGCCGGCAGACGGTCTGGCTCCAGTGCAGCCCAGGCACACAGACAATGCCAGACCTTCTGTCATGAGGTTTGCTTTCACTGAGGTCAGCTAAACAAGCCTTCAGGCCCTAAACAGAGCCATGTGCTCACATACTCTTTCATCCTCTGAACACACTCAGTTTAACTGACTTTTTTCAGTCCCTCCCTCTCCCCTCCTACCTAGAGCAGCCGTGTCAGTCTCTTGTTTGTGTTGTCTGAGTCTATGTTTGCAGTGTCACTATGTCCTGAAGTCAATGTCCTCTCTCTCAAAACAGAGGACACCGCCGGAACTGCTCAACGGATTTAGAAGACTACAACAATGTAGCATCGCTACTAGGATGATCTCACATAATTTGTTAAATGATGGACTGTGTGATATAAATGACTGTCAGCGAATACAACCCAATCCTGAACTGGACAAATTTCAAAACTTAATGCTTTAAAAAAGGCCAATAATTTTTTTCCTAAAAAATTTTAT
Source organism: Millerichthys robustus (assembly GCA_034783495.1). Taxonomy (NCBI): domain Eukaryota; kingdom Metazoa; phylum Chordata; class Actinopteri; order Cyprinodontiformes; family Rivulidae; genus Millerichthys; species Millerichthys robustus. Next base: position 8,225,699 of record JAVKLF010000011.1, on the reverse strand, counting down.
TGAAATCTGTGCAGCAGTTTATTGGATATTTTGCTAACAAACAAGTTTGACTCTAAAAATTGATGTCAAGATTTTAGGCAACAGTGTAGTGCAATATGTTGTGCTCAAAGTACATGTTGCATAAATAAGTTGCGTCCCAGGCTGTTGCTCTTCCTACTATTTGTTCTCACAAATGTCTATAGAATCCCATGTAAATAACTACGTAATGCAAAGTGGCAGCAAAAAAAAGAGTTTGCATGAGATGGTACATTGGAATTGTTTCATGACAACAGGGTTCATTTCAGTCTTGGCTCGACTCAGATTAGCTGTTAGCTTGTGAATCTTGTCAAATTAAACTACTATTTCTACAAACATGAGGCATTCAGAAAGCTCTCTACAACAGGTAAAATAATAATTGTTCATAATTTTTCTAGAAGATCTGAACCACTGCTTTAAGTTTCTGAAGCATACTGCAGTAACTTAGGAAAAAGTCTCACATTTTTCCCAAGTTAC
>JAVKLF010000011.1:8191287-8203692 GCA_034783495.1 Millerichthys robustus | reverse complement strand
AGCAACCCCTGTTTAGAAATTTGGAGGTTTTGTTTGTTGTAGCTAGATTTAGTGTACGCACTAAGTATTTATCTAAACCAAATTAATCTTAGGTTAAACAGTTATTGTCTTTGTTTACAAGCTATTAATTACTTTTTGGATATTTTTATTGACGTCAAAGGTTCAGGACTTTTATTCCAATACTATGGACCAGTAAAACAACGAAGAAGGAAATCAATAGAAGATTTTTGATATACAGCAAAAAAAATATTCTGCATTCCTTATTCCCCAGTTCCTTTATGCTGCAGTGAAGAGTGATGGTGCAGGTCTGTATTAATAGATGTCTCAAGTTCATGCTCAGACAAACTGTGACATAAAGGTCACTTGACTTAGTGATGACATCCAGCCTCTGTCATCGCAAACAAATTAATCTTTTGCAAAGGTCGGCATTAGTTTTAGATTTATTTTACTCACTTTCTTTGCCAATATGTTTTTGGTAATCTGCTCTTGACATGAGAAATAGAGGCCAAGACTGTCACTCTGATCCAGGAGAGATGGAGGTTCTGGCTGCAGAAAGCGGAAAACAGCAGATTGCAGCACATCAGCATTCTTCTAAAGAAACAGGCACCTGATTGCTGCGCTATGGGCTACTGGTTTACAGCTGTCTCAAGACAGAATCGACTACCTGTTCCAGCATGCCAATAAGACAGCCGTAGCTTCCCCAACTGCTAACCACTGGCTCTTTGCCTGCTGCTGCCTCCTGCAACTCAGCCCAGCTCTTTTCTGCTTTATACCCATGCCAGGGAACAAGATTTTTGCATTTTAGCAATTTTACAAAAGGTGGCACCTTTTCCTAGCCCCACCTGAAACAGATGTGTGCCTGTGAGGGGAAAATTTTCCAGCACCTGGCTGCTACCCCAGGTCTGTCATAGTGCTCAGTGGTCTGAGGAGAATGAAAGAAACAACTTGAGGACATTAGAAAATTAGTGTGAAGAGAAGAACTTTTGAGATGTTCTAAGTAGGGAGTGAGTCTGATTATTGTCAGAAAAACACTTAATTCACTTGTGTAAATATATTTCATTTATAGTGATATTTTAAAAAAATAATCCATGTCATCATTAACAGTTATTTAATTGCAGTAAAGATCATGAATTCTTAAAGTAATTTCAGATTTATTGTGTAATAGTGGTATAACAATGAAGATAAAGAAATTTGGTATTCAGGTCAGCCCTAGTTTTATGTAATTTGTTTGATCAGTCGAGTACTAAGTCTTTAATTCTTTATTCAGCGCCTAATTTCAGGTAGCATTCTTATTTTTGTGTGGATTATACAATATATATTCATAACTTATTTGTTTAGGTAAACCAACCAAGAGAAATCACCTGTTCTGTAGCAAGTCTTCATATTACCAAAGCAGAAGGACATCACTTCCCATTTATAGCTGAAGATGACGTGGAGACAGGTTAACTAACATCTCATTACTTCAACTCTACACACACCAGGCCAGCACTAATCATTTTCTTTATTTCCACCACTTTATTACCTCCTATAGATAGTTACAAACTACAATGTTTAAGAATTTACATTTTTATTGGCATCGAAAAGCACTATGTTGAGACAACTGTTTGCTCTTTTTAATGTTTTCAGTGCTTCAACAGAGCCTCCATAGTCCATCAGGTCAGCACAATGCTTTCTCTTTTCACCCCAGACAGGATTCATATCCTTCCAAATCAGGTTAGCACTCTAAGGTTTCTTCAGAGTACAATGCAGGACTTTGTTTCTCAATGTTTTATTAATTCATTCATTATGTGTTCAGTATTTCTAAATATCTGTCATAGAAAAATAAGTAAAACTGAGTTGTGTCTGTTTTTTTTTGTTGCTTTCTTGAAAACATGTATTCATGTTTTTATTTTTATACAGCTACCCCATTATTTAGCAATATCTCTTTTTTAAATACTTTTCTGAGTTGGTTGATCATTGTTGATTTGTCAAATATAATGACTAGATAATTTTGACAAGTCATTCACTGATTGACCTCTGTTTTTTTTTAAACCAGAATCAAATTTTCCAAAATGGCAAACAAATTCAGAATTTACCTCTGTAAAAAAGGTTGATGCATGTGCACCTGTCCAGACCTGGAAGAGTCCACCTCCATCCACAGCTTCTAAAAGCATGGCCCTAAAGAATGAAGTGCAAGACACAAACAGTCTTATCCCTAAAAGCTCCCAGGTATCACTTATAGAAGTTTAAATAAATATATATATTTAAATATATTTTAAATTGAACCAATGAATAAAACAAGTAACAAAAACATTTAATGGGAATGTTCTAAGCTTGAAAATTGTTTCTCTTTGCTCTGCAGAATATGACTGTGGAAGTTCCTAAAAATGTCCCCATATATTCCTTTACAATCATAAAGGGGCAGATCAACCCAATGGATTCAGATTTCTGCCACTTCAAGCAGAGCTTTACATTGTGCTGGAGCAATGTGCTTGATGCTCTGGAAGCCCTGCAAAAACTGCTCAGGGACTTTGCAGTGCCCTTAGCTGAAGTCAATGGAGAACGTCTTGTGAACTTGTGTCACAGTTGGGATGCTGGTAGGAGAATGGTCCCTTCAGCGGTCACTCTCCTCTCAGTGCTTGACAATCAGGAGGAGGTATCAGATCTGGTCTCACGCCCAGGTCAGCGTTACAGGGGAGAGGGGGGCACTGAGGCCGCTGCCGTCCTTATACAGTCCTGCTGGAGGCGCTGCTCAGCCAGGACAGCTTACCTGTGGCACAGCCGGTGCAAGTGGGCCTCACGCATTATCGCAATGTCGTGGTGGCAACATGCTCAGAGGTGTAGCGTCAAAAAGGCCCTTCGGGCACGGAGGCTTAGTCAATTAGAAAATCATCGCAGGAGAGCACAGGTGATGTTTGTACATCTAAATGTTGATTTTTCCTTTTGGTTTCCTGTTTTGGTTTTACAGTTTCTCTAAATTATTATTTGGAGAAAAAAAATATTCTAGTTTAAATTTTTGTTTATGATAAGCAGGTTGTGAATAATACTATTACTACTACAACAACAACAACAACTACTACTACTACTACTACTACTAATAATAATAATAATAATAATATTCACGATGCAATCAGATTTTGTTTGAACATCAAATGTAAAAATCATGAGCACCTCATAGTTGTGGTCACAAACAGTCACACAACACCCCTATCTCACATTTTTATTTGTTTTCCAGCTTGGGATGAATAAAAATGTGTGTTAAAATACTTCCACAAATAAACACAGCTTATTAAAGCTAAATATGTTTGTTTTTGAAAGTTTCTTCAGATTGCTTTTTATACGGTTTTAAAACTTAACAGTATGCGCTTTTATTTTTCTGTTATAATTAATTTAAAATTTGGGTAATCTTTTATATGTGCATAAAGATATAGAGATTTGACAGCGCAGATGTGTAATATTGTGTGATTTGATTCCTGTTCAATGTCTGTGTCATGTCTCTGCTGTCATCTGGCCTGAACATCTTTTATAAGTGCTGACATAATATTAATTAGTGCCTACAATTTCATTTAGCTTGAACACCATTGTGTGTGTATACATGCAATAAATGTATGTTCTCACTCTTTAAACATTCATACCCTGGTAATTAAGTCTGCTAATCTTCCCCTGGCAGTAGCATCATGTACCTTGCTGATTGAATTAATCGTAAGAAGATGTTTCTAAAGTAAACGCTTAATTTAATTATGGTGGTATTTCATGCTTGGTTTGCTTCTCAAGCCAAGAGAGATTGGCTTGGTGTGTTTTATCTATGCAGTGATGAGATGATTTGTGAGGGGGTGTGTTTGTGTGTATGTGTGTTTGTAAGCTCAGCCTGTCACCTCTCTGATCACTCCTTTTCTCTGTCCCCAGCATCTGGCAGCCAACTGGAAACGCATCCAGTCGTTCAAGAGAACCATTATCCACATCCCTTCATTAGGTAGCCTTCGTTGTCTCTGCACACACACACACGCACGCACACACACACACACACACACACACTTGATCTAGAAGCAGTCATCCCCAGTCTCACCACTCTGCTGCCCCAGTCTGTGGCCCTGGTGCAGACGCTCTGTCTCATTCAAATGACTCTCTGCAGGAAAGCACTCACTGGATGATGACAGTTCCCATGCCAAGGAACTGAACAATTTAGTCTCAATCACCATTTAATTTGCAGATTAAGCAAATGAAAAACCATTATGGTGAATATTTACAAAATCCACAAAGGTCTTGTTTTATTGCTGTGTGACCCCCGCCACTCAAAAAATAAATAAATAAATAAAACTCACACTGTGTTTTTATGCTAAACATGGAATCCAAGCTATGATCAGTTCATGTTCTAATTTCTTCAAAGCTCTCACGACTGTAATCAGGCATGCACATTGTAAATCATTGAACGATTGTCTAAAATTATTAAGCCTAATTACTAGCAGATGGAATGCTTTATTTGCACTTGGGGTGGCTACAGAGAGTGCTGTGTGAGCAAGGATAATTAGAAAGTTGAACCCCATTGTTGTTAATTAGCATGAATCCAATCATTTAATTACCTTGATTCAGCTGAGGATTCTCTCTCAGGCAGAAATCCAGACCGACACGGGCTAAAATCCTGGCGGTATCACAGGATGTAGTGTGGTGGTGGCTGGACATGGTGCAAAAGGACTCCCAGCACACGTCAGGCTTTGCACCTGCTAGTTATTACACCAAATTAATTAACTGACTGCTATACAGTCTGATTGGATTTTTACTCCCTTGTTCCCAAGTCTACAGTGACTAGTTTTTGAAGCTGCAGAGCTGCATATGTTTATTTTGTTTGAAAAATGTTGCATGGTCTTACAATGACAGGTTTCTCTCAGAGCCAGAGACTGGAGTTAAGAAGATACCACATCCTCCAGAACACACAAATAAGCAGATTGGGTGACGTTAGAGGTAAGAGGTATTTTTCCGATGTCAAAATGTGTTATTTTGTAATTCCTAAAACTCTGTTTATTTATAGATGAAAATGTGGAGGTGATCTATGTATGCTCACAACATCTGGGGGAAGATATCTTGCAGTATTACAGCAGCCTCCTGAACTGTGATGGAGCCACAGATGGATCTGACACCAGGAACATCCGGGCCTCACTCTGCAAGCAACACTTTACTATCCTAACTCCTGAAGCTGTGGATTATTTCCCTGTAAGGTTAATTGTCTTTATTTATTTATATTTTCTGTAGGTGTAAATCTTAAAGTATTAAACAGCCATGAGCTTTTCCATTGTGTCCATACAATTTACTGTTAGGTAGAGGTCTACTGTGCACGGGAAGGATGTGGTCATTTGTAGTTTATGAATTGTCCTCTAGAGGGTACTAGAGAGAGTTGTTAATATGTAGTTTTCCTAAGAGAGCAGCATGTTCTTTAGTGCTTCTTATTATGTTTGAAATTAACTTCTGCATTATTTTCAGTGTTCTGTAAACACAGCAAAGGTTGTATTATTGTTATTCTTAATTATAGTGTTTGTAACTGCAGTGTTTTTCAGAATGTTCTCAGATAATTTAATTTTAGCTGGTTTATTTACTTCTTTATTACATTTGTTGCCTTTCCAGGATTGTGTTTTTTACCTTGATACAACAAAGTCGTGGAGTGTCTTGTTTGTCTTTTAACTTAGAAGTATTTTTTCCACATTTTAGGATTATTTAGACTGAATGTGCCACATGACGTGGTCGTCTTCATTTCTTTTTATTGATTTTCCTGCTGTTTTGTTGTTAAACTGTGCCAGACGTGTTGCTGAGATGGATCGTTGCGACCCGTGGCTGGCAGCGCATTCTGCCAGTGACAGAAGGGATAATTCCATGTGGATCAAATAAATACAGATGTGAAGTAATTAGTTGTATTCCCAAGGAGCTCGTTGGTAGCACACATTAAAGAAGTGAAGGATAAGGGAGGCCTCCGACAGGCAGATTTGTTCAATTCAACCTACTAGAATACAGGAGAGGTCAAAACCCTGCTGGCTGTATGAATAATAGATCTGTTGTGTGTACAGTCCAATAAATCAGGTCAAGAACCAACGCTTACAAAACACAATGCAAAGATGTAACTGTAGCCTTCATCTCTATGTCTTCTTTTGTTTTGTTTTTTCAGATGCATAACATGTGTCTGTCTACGCTGCTAAAGTACAGTCCACGCACCCTGAAGCGTATCAAGCACCTGATCCAAGGGAAGCAGGCCTACATAGTGGGCGGAGTTAGCCACATGGATGACCTGGCAGTGGCTGATGAGCTGGACGTGCCGATTTTAGGTCCAGAACCAGCTGTTTCACAACTCTACACCACAAAGTCTGGAGGAAGGAGGATCTTTGTTGCAGCAGAAGTTGATGTTCCCCCTGGCCAGGCAGATATCTACTCACTAAACCAGGCAAGACACCAAAAAACACAAACACATACCCAAACTTCATTACAGTAAGTATCTAATATAATAACAAACATCACATTTAGTTTTTAATGTATGCCTTTCTGTTTGTTTGTTTTAGCTTCACGAAACACTAGCAGAGCTCATGACTCAAAATATTAATATGCAACGGTGGCTTTTTAAGTTGAACTTGCATTGTGGTGGTCGTGTAGCTGCGGCGTACTGCGATGTTTGCCATCTTGGCTGCTATAAATGGGCTCTGCAGCGTTATCATCATTATGGTCCTGATCTGTGGGGCTCAGAATGGATTCAGGTAAACATGTGACCAAGAGCATAGATGCTTATGTGTGTCCTGCCATCCTATCTTTTCTTTTCTTTTTATTTATTTAGACAGGTAATCTCATTGAGACATGTAGTCTCATTTACAAGAGAGACCTGTAACACACACAACAATATAAAGTGTTTGATCTCTAATGAAAACAAGATTTATATTTGGTTGGATTTTTCCATTTGTGGTAATATTTTCAAGATTTTTCTCCTCCCAGTTTTTTTTACTGTTATGTTTTCTTTTAATGGCTTTCTACAGAGTACTGTTTATGTAAGTAAACTCACGATTAGCATTGTTTAGTTTCATGAAATGAGGTACAATTTTTAATCTCTGTAAACTATATCCCTGATGTCTAAGATCATCTTTAATGTTTTGGGGAAAACAAAAGCATGTCGACTTATGAGTCAGTGATACTCTAATTTACCAGCCAGTGTTGAATTAATCATTGTACACACAATTAACATTTTTTTATGCGTGGAGTATAACTATTCTATGCAGCTACACTTTACAGCTGCTTTGTTTCTTAAAAGTACATTCAAATGCCAGACAGCAAAGCTTTTTATTTTAGTTTTTCTATTTTATTTGGTCTTACAGAAAAGAAAAACTGTTCCCTCTTTTCCATCTCCGAGCAACATATATAGCTTTAACATTTTAAATTCCTCAATTTATAACATTTTATATATGAATAATTGATTTACAGAATTTGGTGTAAATAGAATGTACTTTATTGTACTTTAAACCATTCATTTGCTTCAGATGCAATCTGTACACGGTTTCTGAGCACCTGGCTTTTATTTCTCATATGCTTACAAAGTAACCTTTGATTTTCTGTCATGCGTTAATTACCGTATTTTGCCATTTAACTGGGAGCTTTGTGTAAACTAATTACAGGCTAATGATTGTGGGCTTGGAGCAAAACGATTTTACTTTTTATTCCATTTGAAAGAACAGCAGTCATCTTGAGTTTCTTATGGGTCTCTCCTTTTTATTCCTGTTAGCTTGTTCTGTGATTCATAGGGCATGCATGGTGTGGGGCTGTAATTGTTGTAGCTTTGGTGCTGTTAATTACGGCAGAGAGTAGCTGAGCCACAGCCAAGGTCTATAATAGTGGCTGAGGCTGCAGAGGGAAGTAAATGGGGTTTCTTTCACCAGCTGGGGTCCCATGGAGAGGGAAGAGTGCCGAGGCCCCCAGTGTAGGCCGACAGCCTCGGGGCTTCTGGGCCATATGGACACAACACTTTAACTGGCCTTTATTCTACACCTTGCTCTTTTAATCAAAGGAAAGCCCACATCCTGTGCTCTTCATTGCATGATTTTTTTTTCTTTTTTGTTTCGACTTTGTTCCCTCTAAAAATGCATCAAATATATTCAGTTGTCCATCTGTTGTATTTGTTTAGGGTGAAAACAGCAATTTGGTTTTTAAGGCTGAAAAATTACAAAATTATCTTGTTGATCAGTTTCAAACACATTTGTATTTTTATAACTGTAAAATCGTACAGTGATTTTCCTCACAGCAAAAACTGGAAATGAGTTATTAGCCCTCATTTACCTATGAGTAACAACAAGCAATCATTGAAGTGTGTATGAGCTAATGCAGCACGTTCAGTGGGATGCCCTTGAACATTACGAATAAATGTAAAAGTAGAAAGGTCTATCCTCAGTTTTTGCACATATGTTTTAATTATTGCTTGTTCTGAAAAGTTCCAAATAAAAATGCATGATTCAGAAAAATATACCACGTGGTCTTTCAGATTAATACCAACAATTACATCCTTCCTGGCTGTGCGAAACAAAGCCTAAAAGGATACAAAATGGAGGAGGAGCTATTTTATCCACATTATTAGGATCTTCCACACAGAGGTCTAGGAAAACGTGTGTTTCTCTAAATATTGTGAGGCCCACAGCTTCCAGCACAATGTTTCAGCCTGAAGAAAGCCCCCAGGCCTCTTTTAGCATTTACGCAGAGAGAGGTTAAAGACATGTAGATCGTCAACCATGCAATGCCTGAAGGGAGCCATACACACACTTAAGCGCTCACACAGCTTGCATATGGATCATTAGGCACAAGAGGGTAAAAATTACACCTAATAGCTTCAACAGATGGAGTTTTTTTTTTTCCCGTCGTGCTGTGTACAAACAGATCTTAAGGAAAACCTTATTTAGGTTAAGTTTGTCATCGAAATGGGTCATTTGACAATCACTACCACTGAAGAGGTGGAGGAACATTTCATACAGATGTTTCCCGTCTAAATATTGTGCAACCTGTGCTAGCACGAAGAAGTTTAGATGTCTAATCACCAGGTTTTTTATAGTTAACCTGAATTTAAAACATCTGTTGTCGTCTTTGTTGAAGCCTTTAAATAGATTTTGTGAGACTGAGACAAATTATTGCCTTACTTGTAATGAAAGTTAAACAAAATTTCTGAACGTGAGAATAAGTGTAGTGAGCTTTGATTAAATTTTTGATGAGACATTGTTAAAAAGAAAGAAATACACACACACACACACACACACACACACACACACACACACACACACACACACACACATATATATGCACATGTAAAATAAAGAACCTGTCAAACAGTATCCTTGTATTTCCAAAATCTACTATAGTTTCTGAAGTGCTCCACTGCACAATCAAGAGCTGAGATGGCAATCAAAAATGGGGGAGCATCCATTTTATTTATGACCAGATTGCCTCAGCTTTATGTGGACGCCAAGCAAAGGCTGAATCCTCTCACGGCGTCCTGTTCGTGCTTTAAGTCCAAATAATTTATGACAAAATACCCCTCTTTCCTCTCTTCCTGTCCTGCTGTTTCTGTGAACTGCACAGGCAAAGTCCCGGGGTGAGTTTGCTCTTCCGTTGAGAATGACAACCGTTCCCTTACACTTTTTGCCGCACCATTGTCTGCTTTATGGTTTGTATAGGGGGAATCACTGTGCAGCATTTGACCTCGCCTCTTACAGTAGTTGAATATGATGATGGCTGTTACATGACTGGAATATCAACAGCATAATCTCCGGTCCTGTCTCCAGTGAAGCCAGACAGCATATACTCAAAACAAAGTAACGGTCCAGATAGTACAAGAGAAGAACAAAGATATTATCTCCAGTTTGAATTTATTCATCTTTCACACAGATATCCCACATTTCCTTTTGTTTGGGCAAATGTGATTCTTGTATAATGGTGGAACACACATATTATTGTATACAGAACTCTGTATTTAAAAGAGGCAGTCTTTTCACAGTCTATTTAACTTTGTCAGTTGTAGTTTTATAATACATATGTTGAAAAAGGACAGTGAAAGGTTTAGAGTAGGTGGTGAGATTAGTTACCCTGTTTGAAAGAAAACAAAACAATGTGGCTAAATTCTTTAAAGGACACCTAAAACAAAAGCTAAAAATTAACTGCATAATTAAGTGGTGAAACCATAATGGTATTTCGTAGTTACAGAAACAAGAGTGATATCGATCCCTGTCAAGCCCTGATTGATCCCTGGATAGATGGGGTTGGCTTAAGTATTCATCAGCTGCCCAGTGAAGAGAGTTGTTATTGAGGGCAGGTGGTTTGAGGCTGTGAGTTAAAGCTATTAGACTCCCGAGGCCTTCTGATAATAGGCTGTCACTCACAGACAGACACTCCCGCAGTATCCAGCAGGCACTTGCACAGAAACTGAAGAGGTCACCAAAATCTCATGGATAATAAGCAATCAGCAGAGTCTTCTGGATAATTCAGGATGTTCTAGTAATGTACTGAACACTTAAAAAACTTGATAAAGGGACCACAAAAGTAACTGATTTTTGTTGAGTCAAAATTAATTTAGAACCATTATCCATATCTGTAAACCTGTGCCCAGTCTGATGTCATTGATACGTGCACTTTATATTTCTCTTTAGGAGACCGTACGGCACAGATTTTTAGATGAGATCCCAGAATGGCTGGCTCATTATGCTGAACTTTTTAAAACCTCTTCTTGTCCCAGCTGGTCCTGCTTCCTGAAGACCTCCCTCAGGCAAGGTTAGACACTTTTTTTTTTATCAAGCTCTGAATGCTGTTCACCTACAACTACAGTCAGATGGAGTATGTATTTCCTGTGTTCTTTTTAGTTTCTAGAAGTTGCCTCTGTGAGGAAAATAAAAATATATAAAATAAAAGTGAAATATATATACAGTGGTTGTTAACAGTGTTCAGGTGCTCCAACAAAGGGCGTGTTTTGTCTTTGGCTCTCTCTCCTTCTAGGTGGCACAGTGGAGGCAAGTCCCCCGTCAAAGAGTGTCACCTATCTGACAGTAGATATGTTACTGGAGCCAGGGGGTGAGGTGACCATGCTGTCTTGTGGAGACCAGCTCCGTGGCTCCTGTCAGCTGGAGGCCATAGGGTCCACTGTTCCACAGATTTCTGTACATCCAGACACTTTGAACTCCATCTGCATGCGTGTGGGACAAGCTTGTCTACAGCACCTCATTGTTGGCTATGTCTCTGTGGGCCTAGCTACCTTTATGGACCACCTCTCCGTGGAGCAGAAGGTGAGGCACAGACAGAGAAAAAAGAAGGGTTTACTGTAGCTGTGGCTGCCATAACTATGAACCTTCCTGTTGCAGCCCATCTTGTGAAAGGGCTTTCTTTCACCATATTGGTGGAAAAGATCAATTTTCAGCTGGATTGGGATCTATATAGTCAAATAGGTGCCTCCTACATCTACTGCCCCCTTGGGATCTTGAAAACAGGACAAGGTAAACTGTGGGCACAAGGAACAAATGTGTCACAAGGCCATCTAATAAACTGTCAGGTCCTATCGCGTCAATACACTGATTCCACCATTTAAAGCTTGCCCTTTAACCTTACAATACAGAGAAATTCAGAAGCACCTATTTTTTTCTGACAATAGGTCATTGCAAAGTGATTTGACAGATTCACAAGGATACCCTGTCAGTGTTTAACCCCTAGCGGGTTACCTGCAGCGGTCTGCTCAGATGTATTACATTGTTATAGCAAGCCACCACCGAAACCTTTACTCATTTGTCAGGATTAAGTTTTGTTGAAAGCTTCTTGGTTTATGATATTTGAAATGGACTTGTTTATGATGGTTTAACCTCTGCTCCTATGTGGCTATATTGGCTGCCTATTGATCCAGAGCTGTAAAATGGAATGTATTGTTTATAATATGGTCTACACATTCCAGGAAAAAATAAAACAACCTGAAAACATTACGGCAAAGAAATTGCTGGACCTGATTTTAGAAAACATGAAAAGAAAGGACACTGAATTTTTGAAAAACACCCCCACCTTTAATACAAATATAAGCACTTATAATAAAATTATATGTTAAAATATTTCCTTTTTGCTTTTTTCTCTATTAACTATAAAAGTAAAGAATTTACTGTATTTTCCAAAAAGTTTTTTTTAGAAAATAAAATCATTTTGAATTACAGATTAACTGATGACATGCACCACTAGAGGGTAATGTTTTCTGGATCCAATGATAATACACAGAGTAGAGCAGATTGCAATTGGTATTTTGTTAAAAAAAAAATATATATATATACTGTATATATAAATATATATAATTATAATTTTCTTGTTGACATTTTGATTTAGTGTTAATTTTGGTTAATATTTCCTTGGAGTATATAAAAGAATACTGTGATATTGTTCTGGTGAAATTTTCCCACATTA
>JAVKLF010000011.1:8139275-8149879 GCA_034783495.1 Millerichthys robustus | reverse complement strand
GTGTGTGTGTGTGTGTGTGTGTGTGTGCGTGCGTGCGTGCGTGCGTGCGTGCGTGCGTGCGTGCGTGTGCGTGTGTGCCTGCCCACATGAGCCCTTCCCCCACATTTGTCGCATATCATCCACCCAGAGCCATTTCTATCTGTATGGAAATTTGGGCTCCACAGCTGGAATCCTACAAAGAACTGTCATCCACTAATAGTTATTATCGCTTTGGCCTGCTCCCGCACAAAAAAAAAAAACCTTGCAATACAAGCACATCGCATCTTTATGGTAATGCCCTACAATATAGCCCCAGGCTATGGTGCATAGACCTTTGTTATCATTACGATAATTCCCGTTCTCACTTGACTCCTCATTACACTTTTGAAAACTGCTCGGGGTTGGATCGAGACAAATTCCTGCATCTTCCTTTATTGCACTGCCATGTACACAAAACCTAAAGTGTACCAATATAAAAGCAGTCAGTATGATTAAAAAAATACATTTAAGAGCTGTTGTTATAAATTAATAATAGAGAGGCCTGTGTGCTGCACTATTAGTTACCATAATGCTTGTTCTTCTGAGTACTAGTTTCCTGGCTATAGTGTGTCATATTTAAGCTAAGCTGTGTCCTAATTTATAAGTTGAGTAAAAGAATGAAAGAAAAAAAAATGAATAAAGCAATAAATAAGTCTTTTGGGTTTTTAAAAAAACTATTTTTTAAAATTTTTATTTTAAATATGAGAGGGATTGTTTTATTGCATTTAAAACTGATTTTCCTGTGAAGCTTAAAAGTCTATTATGTAAACTAAAATCTGTTACCACCGCATGATTTCATAGATTTTGTGTAGGATAAAAGAGCTTCCCTTTTACAAGCTGTGAACTTTCTCTTCAAACTTGTTTAAGTCGTCAGCTTTTTTAAACGTAACACATTTTACTTGGTTATGCAGAATAAGATGGAACGATAAATCTGATTTAAACCCTGTTTTTAGTAATTATGACTCAAAGGAGGTTGACTTTACCAGGCAGAGATGCAGCTGATGAAGAATTTCAGGTCTTGTCTTACATGGAACCCTCAGAGAAACTTGGCAGCGTTTGTTCTTGCACCTCTCTATGAATGCCCAAGGCCCCCACAAATAATAATAACAATAACAATAATAATATTGGCTGCAGAGTGATTGGCACAGCTTGTCTCGTGCAGCCTGTGTCCTCACTCTTGAAGGCTCTCCTCGGAGCTCCCTCATTGTCACACAGCCTTTTAGCACCTTTGTTCCTGCCCTCCCAGGACCTCACAGCTCACCATTGGCAGATGAGTCCCTGTCTGTGACAAAAGGGTCCCTGTGCTCAGCCTCATTTGATGCCGTGATGAACCCCACTCCACTCCCTTCCTCCCCACACTCGCACACTCGCCACCTCCTGCAAGACGAAATGCTCCATTTAGCGGTGCAGGATGTGGAGGTCAAGACCCAGGGGTGGGCTTTTAGGAGACAAATAAACATCAGAGCAGAAGGGAGGGGCGGTGGTGGTGGTGTGTGTGTGTGTGTGTGTGTGTGTGTGTGTGTGTGTGGGTGGATGGGGGGGAGCGGGTGATGTCTTGTTTACACATTAGCAACCACTTAGCAAGTCTCACTCTTTTTCTCTCCGGTGGCCTTTCAAACAGTTGATCTTTCTCTTTCGTCGTAGTCTCAGCTCACCCGTGGACTCCGTGGTACCACCTGCACAGTCTGATCTTGTTCCAGGATCAGACAGGAATCCTGCATCCGTGGTTCCTGGTGACAACAGGCAACAAAGTGGAAAGATCCAGAATAATTAGCCTCTGGCATTTTTCCCAAAAGTCTTTTCACGTTTTGCTGTGCCTATTACCCTTCAACTGTAATTTTTTTTTGTCACACACCAATCAAGACAACACACACACACACACACAAACGCCCACAAACTGCATCTTTCTAATCCCATCTAATGAGGTGATGACCAACCACTTGTTATAATTGCTTCAGTCTCCTTTTAATTTTCAAGCTTATTAATCATATGTAGAGTTATTTAAGAATGCATAAATTAATCTTAGATTAAAAAGCCTATCAAAGACTCAAAACAATTAAAGAGCAAGGTGAGATTTCCCCTGGGCTGGCACTTTTATTTTAATAGAGTGTTCAGGTGATTATCATACTTTGATGCAGCGCTGTGATTAATGCAGACACACTTTTAAATGAGCTGTTCTCTGCACAGAGAGGCAGGAAGAGCCGACACTGACCTCACCCTTTTGTGGGGAGACACTTGTTCTATTCGCCAGCCTATAATGTGGTTTAAAAGTATTAAGGGGACACTTCACTTCAGTGCATCTGTGAGTAGTGCATTTAGTTTGAACACATGAGCTTCAAACTTACAATGGGGTTAAAAAAAGAGTAAGGTTAAAAAAAATGAAGTGTTGAATTGTACTGTAGCATTTTAGATCACTGATTTGAATTGGTGCCAAAATAACTTTCTATTTATCTGACAGCGACAGTGGCAAAGGCTGCTGCTATGTTCAGTGAAATCCTTTAAATTTATTTATTTAGCCATCCATCCATTATCTGTTACCCGCTTCTTCCTTTCAGGGTCACGGGGGTCCAGCGATCTTCTTGCTGGGAGACAACAGCTCTATAACTGAGCCACCATGCCGCCTTACTTATTTATTTATTTATTTATTTATTTATTTATTTATTTATTTATTTATTTATTTATTCATTCATTCATTCATTCATTCATTCATTCATTCATTCATTTATTTATTTATTTATTGTTCTAACTAGCTGTAAGTGATTTTTTTAAAATTATTTTTAGATAACTCCTATGATTTATTTTAACAGTTTTGTATATTTATTTAAAATCTTCATGTAATATGTGTTTTATTTGTTTATTTATTTAGTAGTTACACACATATAGATATATAAATGACAAAACTTGAAGGCAAGACTTTTTCATAGCGTTTAGTCATTATTATTATTATTATTATTATTATTATTATTATTATTATTATTATTATTATTGTTGTTGTTGTTGTTGTTGTTGTTGTTGTTGACTCCTAAAATATGTATGTATCACTTTTCACCTGTCACCCTGAGTGAATAATTTCGGACAGGTTGTCATTATTGCTGCGGACGGTTCCGTCAATGATAGAATCCGGTTACCTTCATCAATATTACATCAAAGTCTGTCGCTGCGCGTGCGCGGCGACACACACAGAGATAGAGAGAGAGAAAAGATTAACCAAACCCTTTTGATTGGCTTTCAAAAAGTAAATGTCGACCACCTATTGTGCGGTTGGGCTCCACGTTGTTCTTCTGTCTGATTCTTTTCTCTAAGCCCGGGAGGGGTACAGGGATAAAATAAAGAAAAGCAGATCAGAGTGACCCTCACAGCTGATGCTTATTGTCAGAACGCGCGCGGGCCCTATGTGAACGTGGGAACCCAGCACGTGATGGAGGCCTGCGCGCTGTATTCATCGGCGGACCCTCAGTTTTAGCGCGAACCTCGCTGCAGACCCACCCCCGTCATGAGTAAAGCCATGCTATGTTTGTTTTTTTGTTTGTTTTTGGGTTGTTTTTTTTTTTGTTTGTTTGTTTGGTTTTTTTTTTGTGTGTGAGTGTGTGTGGGGGGGGGGGGGGGGTGTTACACAATTTCCTCCTAAAGCAACTAATGAAATTCTCACAAGACGATAATAAGAGTTGTTTTAAATACATTATAAACGTTCACAACATTGTTTGGAATAAAATACATCCTTTTTTGTCTTCATATACAGACCTTCAGGCTACCAGAGTATCCAAAAACAGTAAAACCATCTTTATTGGTCATGAATCTGCGGGCTGTCTGCTGTGTGAGTGGGAGTGCCTTGCCATAATATTTTATTTTTTTTTCCCCCGTCACTTGATTGCTGTGGTTGTTGTAGAAGGGGCTGTACTACAATCTCCCTGCCATGTGGACACCGCCTCTGCTGGTGGCGCAACACAAACACGTCCGCGCGCGCTGCAGACGGGAGGACGGCGAGCAGGAGAGAGGAGGCGGTGCTGCGCCGACAACTGCGACTTGTTCCCGATGCGAACATCTTCACATCTTCCAGCACACACTTCTGATTCTTTCTGCAGCATCCGTTCCCTCACATCCACCTGCGCCGTCTGTGAGTTCGGAGGGGAGCCGCGGGCGCGTTTCAGGTGCGCTATAAGGTGACAGATTTCTGACCATATGACAGTTTGTGTCTCATGTAGTTCTTGTTAAGGTGTTTTTATTTAACAAGCTCTATGTTCCATTTAAATTCGAATAGTTTAAAAACTTTTTTTATTTACATTAAAATGTTTAAGGCTTATTTTTGTTTGCAAACCAAAACGTTTTAAATGAGACTGTGCGTAAAACCAAAACCTATTTTGCTTTGTTTTATAATAATCTGAGCTCTAAAAATGTAAATTAGAAATTCAAGTCAATTAATTTCAAAATGAAGGCCTAGATTTGAAATACTTATTAGGAAAAATAAGGCTGACCTAAATTGCATGTTTCCACAGCTTCCAGGTCCCCCCAGAATGGACCCCATACCTTCCGGACGAGACTCCAGCTCCTCGCCAAACTCCAAACAAGAACTTTCCTACCCGAGCGCCAACCTGAAGCCCAACCAGGTGGGAGAGACGGTGCTGTACGGAATACCCATCGTGTCTCTGGTGATAGATGGCCAGGAGAGACTTTGCCTCGCGCAGATATCCAACACCTTGCTGAAGAACTACAGCTACAACGAGATCCACAACCGGCGCGTGGCGCTGGGGATCACTTGCGTCCAGTGCACCCCCGTGCAGCTGGAAATCCTGCGCAGAGCCGGGGCCATGCCGATCTCCTCTAGGCGATGCGGGATGATCACCAAACGAGAGGCCGAGAGACTCTGTAAGTCGTTCCTGGGGGCTCACTCGCCTCCCAAACTTCCAGAGAATTTCGCTTTCGACGTGTCGCACGAGTGCGCCTGGGGGAGCCGGGGCAGTTTCATCCCGGCCCGGTACAACAGTTCCAGAGCCAAGTGCATCAAGTGCTCCTACTGCAACATGTACTTCTCCCCCAATAAATTCATCTTTCACTCGCACCGCACGCCGGAGTCCAAGTACACGCAGCCAGACGCAGCTAATTTTAATTCCTGGAGGCGGCACCTCAAACTGACGGATAAGAACAGCCCCATGGACATCATGCACGCGTGGGAGGACGTGAAGGCCATGTTTAACGGGGGCAGCCGCAAGAGGACGCTGCCAGGCGGCGGGGGCTCCGAGTCTGGCTCTTCTCTGAAACTCCAGGGGCCAAACCGATCTCGAGAGTCCCCCGAGATACCCGCGAAAATCCTTAGCTGCGAGGACACCCGGGGCGCCATGAGCAGCGCGCGCAGCTACCCGGTCATCCCAGTGCCCAGCAAAGGCTTCGGTATGCTCCAGAAGATCCCCCCGCCGCTCTTCCCCCATCCGTACGGCTTCCCGGCCTTCGGCCTGTGCCAGAAAAAGGACGACGGCTTGATGAGCGAGCAGAGCAAGACGGGCCTGCCGGGCGTGCTGTGGCCCAGCACCAAGGACAGCGCCTATCACTCCTTCCCCATGTTCTGGCCCGCAGCGGGGCCGCTCCCCATGCCTCCCTACCCGCAGGCTGCGCACAAACCCCCACCGCCGGTGGAGCTGCTGTGTCCCCTCAGACAGACTGAAGTGGACATGTCTGAGAGCAGCGACCGCAGCACCAACACGTCCAAAGACAGTCTCGTAGTCGAGAACGAGCGCTGCTCCAGCACGCAGTCCGCGCGCAACGAGGACGACAAATCCGGGGACGAGGGGAGGCCTGCGGAGGGGGCGAGCCTGCCGTCCAGGAAAATCAGCTACGTGTCCGCGTTCCGACCCGTCATCAAAGACGCAGACTGCATCGCCAAGCTGTACGGCACCAGGGGGGCTTACAGCGGGGGTCGCAACGGGTATCTGTCACCCGACTTTTTGAGCGAGAGCTCCAGCTACCGTTCCGTGTCTCCGTGCGTGGACAGCGAAGGCGAGCCGGACGTGGACGTGGGGACAAACAAAACGCCCGACGAGCAGGAGGACTCCAGGCCTCTGTCCTCCTCATTGTGTCTTCGGACTTCTCCAGGTCTGACTCAGGATTCGGACTCCAGAGGCATGGAGGGGGGTCCGGCTGAGTCCCAGAAACTGAATCTCCATGTGGGCCCGTCCTCTGAAAGAGACGCGCAGAGCAAACAGTTATCAGAGCACCACATGCCTGCGCCTTTCACAGAAGTGAGTGACTTCTAACCTCTAATATTTCTCTGAATTTCACTCCTTTATTCAAAATATTTGATCCATTTTGAGCCGCTTATAATGTCCTTGTGAGCACATTTGTAATGATTTTATTAGCACAACAAACACCCTGTAGATTTTTTCTCAATTATAAAATGCAATTATTTTGACTCAGATGTGAATGTTTGCTCAAACCTTTGTGCTTTAAGGTTTACACACCGGAGAGAGTTGAGCTGCAACCAAGGAACAGTCCCTTTCAGTTCAGACCCTCCAGTTACCTGACAGCAGCACTCACTGCAAACGGTTAGACACAGATATTTGATCATTGGGAACAAAAACATAAATAGCTGAAATAAAATTTAAAACAAAGCCGGGGTAAAAATGACCCTGATATATATATATTTTTTTCTAAAGATGAGAGCGGGAGTAAAGAGGAGCCGTCCTCCACCGTGGAGGAGACCGAAACCAAATCTTTTACTGGACAAAACAGAGAGAACCAGAAAGAACCGGAAGAGGGTAAGATACAGGCAGGTCATTTAGGCTTTTACAAGATATCTCTGAAATTATGTTTTATTTTGTTTTGTGTTTTTTTAATTAGAGGAATAAAATAATAATATTTAAAAAATACTATCGTGTGTGCGCTCAGGCGAGGACGCGCAAACCAGAGCTGTGCCAGCGCGAAGAGACATCCAGAGTCTGGCAAAAGGTAAAACTGTCTCCTGTTATTATTTTATTATCCTTATTATTCACACAATTTATGCTCTGCTTAAAACCAAGTTTGTTTGTTGTTGTTGTTTTTTTTTTTTTTACATTAAATTGGATAAAATTCCTCCTCCTGGCTTCAGAAGCCAAACTTTTTAAACCCATTTTTATTCTGTTTGTGTAACCTTTCTTTAATCCTTTATACACGTTATTACAACCTAATTTATATTGTGTTTAAATCTAAAAGGAAATCAAGGCTTTATTTTGTCTTTTTATGTTTGACTGCATGCCCTGTAAAATCTGCTTTGATTCGTTTTTTCATTTTTTTTATTATTCTTACTGTTCCTTTTTTTAGTTTTTCACGATCTCATCATCCCTATGGTTAAAAATAGAAATGTGTCCTAGATGGGAGGTAATTAGTTTCTGTCCTCCTCCAACCTTCTCTCTTTCTGTTTGTGTTTTAGAGGATCTGCAGAAGCAGCTGCTGGAACAAGTGGAGCTGAGGAAAAAGCTGGAACGGGAATTTCAAAACTTGAAAGGTAGAAGATGAATGTGGCCAACGCCTTTTTAAAATTTTATTTGTATCTTAAAATCATTTTGGCTTTTGGACAAAACTGTGATTTCATGAACAATAAGCGTTTTTACTGCTGCTTCATGAGAATTTTTAATTTTTTTTTCATGCAAGTGAATCCAGCCCCTTTCCACACAAAGATTTTTGGAGCTCAGTTTCAAATTTGTGATGATTTTTTTTTTTTGCCATTTTACTTGCAAAACGGAACCTGCAATTTTGTAACAAAGAAAATATTTATATTTCCACCAATTTGGTAAAACAATCCTGTATTAAATAATTAAACAAGATGGCAGATTTATTTTGTACTGGATTTGGTCTACCTAAAACCAACATCAACAATATCAACAATAAAATTAAAAGTGGTGTCTTCACATCAGTCTCTATCAACAAACGAGATGAAACACAACAGCATTTACATTTACACTTTTGTTTTTAATCAGAATTCTTTTTACATTTCACAAACTGTTTTCTCCAAATAAAACTTTTCAATTTTTCCTCATCTCTGTTTTGGACATAATCATGAAAAGGAAGAATGTGTTTAATGCAGCACAAAGAACAACCGACATGATATCATCTATCAGTTTATTTTTAATTTTGGTGGAGATTAATATTTTTGGATTACTCAAAATTAATTTGCATAAATGAAAATGGCTTTTTGTTGTTTTATGGTCTACAGCATTTTTATGACTTTGTATAACCTGTGAATGAATGAGCGTTCAGCAGAGGTTGACACTTTAAATAATGCAGATTATTGTAATAAAATCTCAGCAATAATTTTATTTCCTTGAAATATAAAACACATAATCTGTGTAAATTAAAGTGTTTCACTTCCAACACTAAAACCCACACGTGTATTATTATTATTATTATTATTATTATTATTATTATTATTATTATTATTATTAATCTTGACCTTATAGTTTGTGTTACATTCTTCAAAATTGTAACATTTCTTATTGCAAGTAAATCAATAATAAGTANNNNTAATCTTGACCTTATAGTTTGTGTTACATTCTTCAAAATTGTAACATTTCTTATTGCAAGTAAATCAATAATAAGTATTAACGATTGCTTGAGAACAACCTAAAGCTTCCAAAATTATTACAAAATATGTATGAGTTGTTGTTAGATATAATGGGTCTTTAAAATAACGTAGCAATAAAAACTATAGTCTTATTCATTGTTTTTATTTATCCTGCAGCTCTGTGGACAAATACCGTAATTAGTTTTTAAAAAACAGGTATTTTACCTTTAAAAAATATTTATTGTATGACTGAAAAGCAGAATAATATTGTTGCACAATGAAATCAGTGCCAGTCGCTAAGAATCACTGTCTGTGGCTTTACCTTGAAAACAGCGCCACCTATAGGCTAAATTAACCCTAGCACATGAAAAATTTACTTTGGAATCAAGTTCCCGAGGCAAAAATACCAAGATAACAAAAATAAGTGTTAAAATAATAGTAATGAGCCTGGGATCTTTTAGATTTATTTATTGAAATGTTCTGGGACTTTTTTTAAATTTTATTTTGATCATTTATGTAGTATTTTTATGTTTTTGAAACTGATTTGATTTTGTGTCTCTTGTCCGTTAGATAATTTTCAGGATCAAATGAAAAGGGAGCTCTCATACAGAGAGGAAATGGTTCAGCAGCTTCACATCGTTAGAGGTGAGACAAATAAAGCAGAGGAAGGTTCTCAAAGGTGCTTTTACCTCCACTTTCTAGGATTAATGGTTGTGTATTTTAAATGTTATGCTTTCACAGTCATTTGGTTTGCTTGTCTTTGCGAAGGCATGCAAAGATGCCCGAGTAACAAATTTTAAGAGTAAATGAGTTCAAAATGATGAAAAATTTTTAAAAAATTTCAATCACATTGTAATTATAGTTGTAATGCATCCCTCTGTCTCTTTTGCACAGACAGTAATAGTAACTGCATCATTTCTGCATCCAGAGGCTTTCACAGAAAAACAATTAAATTCACATTTTTTTGTTCCTCCACGCTTTTTTTAGAAGAACGTGTTTGAAGGTTAGCCTGTAATTGTACACCTGTGTGTTTGTACATTATTGATTGTTTTACCTCCTTCTTCTTAGAAGCTCACGACGCTTTACACCATTTCTCCTGTAAGATGTTAACTCCTCGCCACTGCACAGGATCCTGCTCCTTCAAGTCTCCTCTTCTTCCACCATGAGCCGGACATGTACAGGACGGAGGACACATCTGCTTCTCATGGAAAATAATATTAATAATATCAATAATAATAATAACAGAAAAAGAAAAGAAAACTCTGAGAACTCAAACTGAACTAATCTGTAATTACTGTAACATTTGAAAAAAAATGTGTATTTCCTCCCTCAGTATTTATGAAGCCTTTTTGCATATACAGTGAAATTTCTTTTTACTGAATTCATGTCATTGTTTATGTTTATTTGTTTGTGGCAAAGTGCAATGAAATGAATGTCCTATATTATGTGGGTTTTAAACAGCAAGTTGCATTGCTCCCCCCTCCTCTATTTTAAATAAGTTTGCTGTTTATTTGTGTATTTATTTATGTGGGAAAAGTCGCTGACATTGGATGTGATGCACTTTACATGAGTGATTGAAGTTACCATAAAAATCCTGCTTTGAGTTTTTCCTACAGTATTATTTATTTTCTAGAAGTGTTTGTTTCTGAGGACTGCACAAATTCAGAGATAAGCTGTGACTTTAAGTGATTAGTGACATGTTTTAATGAAAATAGCCTATTTGTCTCTGTAATATTTGTTTTCATTACTACAAATAAATCAGTTTATCAAAGAATTTATTTTTTGTTGTTGCTGCTGTTGTCAATCCTGTCAATATTTCCCATTTCTTTCTGTTTATACTTTGAGGAAATTGTTTCAAACGTGATCAGAATTGATTGACTGAATTTTGTCTTAAAAATTTTTAATAATTCTGGTAAAAAAATAATCAGAAAAAGCCTGTCATATATTCATGTGGCTTCAATTGATTGAGCACTCTTTTTATTTGATTATTGATATATTATCCATTGTCCCATTCATCCATATTATCTGTTACCCGCTTTTTCCTTTCAGGGTCACGGGG